>LBNU01012291.1:27076-46873 GCA_014162995.1 Artemisia annua
TTTGGCGTGGCATTTCCAAATGGACGGCAATAAAAACTTGATTTTGCAACCTTTGATGTTGCAGCCATATATGATAAGACTTGCTTATATGAAACTGCTTATAATCTGAGCCTAATGTTATCTCGATGTAATATTGAAAAAGCATAAAACTTATTATTACCTCTTCTGTGTAAAATCGTGAATTAGACATTTCGGCAGCCTTGTTACAATATTGTTGCCTTTTGTTGTGATACTCTGCCCCAACCCTTGTTACAATATTGTTGCCTTTTGTGATACTCTGCTTCTTTGTGAGACTTGTGTAGCTCAGAAGGGAGGGGTTATAATGACGGGGGCTATTTTGATATATTAACCCTCTCTAGTATATAGGGTGTACTTGTTGTGATACTCTGATTCTTTGTGAGACTTGTGTAGCTCAGAATTGGTTACCTTGTTGTGATACTCTGCTTCTTTGTGAGACTTTTGTAGCTCAGAATTGGTTACCTTGTGATGATACTCTGCTTCTTTGGTTGGTGGTTCTGTGGTGTAGTGTTTCTTGATGTGGTTGGTTGTAGTGTTTGTTGATATACTTGTAGTGTTTGTTGTAATGGTTGTAGTGTTTGTTGTGATACTTCTTTGTTGATTGAGCTTTGTTTATAATCGAACAAAGCTGCAGTTTGTGGAATCTTACTGTTGAGCTTGTGAGTTTTGACAGCCTTGTGATACTGCTTTCTTGTGATACTTGTGAAGCATGTGGAAGTTGTGGAAATTGTGGAATCTGCTTTTGTTGTGGATTCATGTGGCAGTTGTGGAATCTGCTTTTGTTGTGGATTCTGTTATGGAATCTGGGGATAAACCATGCCTTTGTTGGGTTCTGTATAACACAACCCTTGTGTGCAATTGTGTTTGTGTGAATCTGCACTTTGGACAAAACTGCACTTTGTAACTTTGAAAAAAAAATGGTTTTTAAAAACCAAGGCGATGACGAATGGTTTTTAAAACCGAATGGATGGCAAAGTGATATTTTATCACTTTCGCAACCTTCAAATCCGAGCCTTACTAAAAATCTGAGCCTATAAGGCGATGACGAATGTTTTTAACTTTGATTTTGGTTTTCACTTGTGTTTGTGTGAATCTGCACTTTATGTTGTGTGAATCTGCACTTTGGACAAAACTGGACTTGGTAACTTTGAAAAAAATGGACTTTGACAAAAAACTGGACTTGGACAAAAAAAATGGACAAAAACTACACTTTGTTACTTTGAAAAAAAAACAAAAAAAAAATAAATAAAAATAAAATAAAAAAAAATAAAATGACAAAAAAACAAAAAAAATCATAAAAGTACTCCCTAAATATAGGGAGGGTTTGTACTTGGGGGTAGACCCCGTATGTATAACACAACCCTAAAAGGGGTATTAGTTTGAGCGGCAACATGGGAAAAAGAAAAGGCGAGAATTATTTTAGAATCCCATTGTATATGCCTTGTCTCGTTTGAGCTTAAAATGTAGTCGTGGTGTCCCAGTTTGGCGTTTTTGAGCAAAAACGAGTAAAAGATGTTTTTTTTTTGTGTGTGTTTTTATTAAAATAATATAAAAAACATTATTATTGACTTAGAAAAGTATTTATTTGACTTACACCATGATTAATGTAGTGTCAGTACGCGTGCGGGGTCGTTTTTCAGGAAAAGTGAAATAAATTCTCGTTTTTAAGTTGTAATAGTCAATAGATGCTTCACATTTTCTAATAAAATAAATAGTTTTACTATTAAAATAATAGTTTGAAAAATAATAGTTTTACTGCTCTAAGTTGCCCAATTTTAGTACAATCATGTCGGACACATGGTGTATGGTTGAGGAGTGAAAGTTGCCAAGGCAACCCGTCTAAAAAAAAGCACACCCAAAAAAAAGGGGTCTCGGAAGTGATGTGACCAGGAGCAACTGATTTATTTCGAGAATTTTTTCTTATGTGACTTTTGATATTATAAAAAAAAAATAAATAAATAAAAATAAAAAATAAAAAATAAAAATGATTAAGGTGTATTTAGAGTGGCCCAAACAAACAAACGGAAATCAAGACTATAATAATATTAATTCATTTCCCTCTCCTTTTGACACTAAAAAATAAAGCTAGGTCATGGCGACTGGGTCTTGGAAAGAAGTTCCAGTAATAAGTAATGAGACAGTTAAATGGTTAAATGTTGGTGTCCCTTCCACCTCCATTGTTCAACCGTCGTCACCTGAGCTTCTTCATACTCCACCAATAAATGACGCTTCATCTATGTGTATCATTCGAGATCATCATCATTTCACTACTTATTTTATCTGGTATAACTTTTAACCTAATGCATTTTATTTTATATTATATACTCTACTTCTTTTATTGATAATTTTAGGGAGATGTTATTGTAAGTATTGGTAAAAGTAAATAAATGAGGTTTCCTAGCTTGTTTAGGTCACCCAACTAGGGAGATGTACGCTGACTAACTGTTATCGTTTCCGACTACTTCACTCCCAAATGTGTAACTAGTGAGGTTCGAACATTGACCTCTTGTGAGGAAGTCAAGTGACTTACCACATACCATTTAATGGTGGTTGGAATGATGTCTAAAAGTGGTTTTTTCTAAAACTGTAATATAAAGGAATTCAAAAAAAAGGAACTAAAAGATACAGTCTTGTAAATGGACTTGCTACACAAGGTTTAAAAACACAATTTTGCATTTAGGGAAAATTGAGATTTTATACCAAAATTAGCTCAAGCCCTAGTTCAGCCCCTCGCTAGCATGTTGTTACTTGAAAAACTAATATGTGTTAAGAAATTATTCCTATTTGAAGAAGTTTTTTGAAGTAATATACTCCAAGTAATGCTACACATAATGGTAAGTAAAGGAGAACGATATCACCTAGCTTGTTATTTCACTTTTTTATATAATAGGTAGTATCTTATTGACAAAAAATAAAGTATAAAAAAATTAGGCATGTTAGAAGAAACAAAAAGTATTTCAACTATTAACTGTTACTAATATTTGTGTCTCACGCCTTATATTGCAGGAGAATAAATAAGACGAGACCAAATGTATTGGAGATAGTGCAACTTGGCGGTTTTACGGAGTTCCCAAGGGCAGGGTTACGTATCATGTTTACGAGTGTGCTATGCCCATTTGCCTCTATATCCAAGAATGAGGTTTTTCCTTTCTCATGTTTGGCACTCGATCCCTTTTGTTTCCTTGTCCAGTTTGTGTCATGTTAATGCTGTCTTCTTTTGCAGATCGAGGGTGCTTCAATGAATCCTTACATGCTTTACACATTGAGTGTAGATGGAGTTGCATATCTTATTAAACTCAACAACCTTAATGACTATGGATCTTGCTCCGTTTTCCCAACTACTGATGTTGTTGAGCTAAGTACATGTAGTTATGGTGATGGAGCTATCACAGCCATTGCAGCAACTACAGGGTTCTTTGTAATAGGGAAGGAGGATGGATCGTTTAGCTGTTTCCGTCTTGGCAGCCTTGATTCTACTTCTCCAGGTATGGTTTACTTCTTTTTTTTTTTTTTTTTTTTTTTTTTTTTTTTTTTTTTTTTTTTTTTTTTTTCTGTTATGTGCGTGCATGTTTAAGATGTGTATTATTAGGCAACATGCTGGAACGGGCCACTTATAATGGTTGCTCAACCTGCCAGAATAAAATGACTTTTCATATATTTATCCAGAAAATATGTTTATTTTATATAGCTGCTTTATACATTATTTAAGAAGTTATTGAATTTTTCATGTACTAATTATACAAATTGAATGTAATCTTACCTTCTCAGATCTCAGACATGCTTATCAATATAATTTGTTTTGGCAAATAGAGAAGTAATTAAAGTTATTGAATTTTTCATCGACATAATGCCACCTTCTGCCCAAGGGAATGAAATTTAACAAAATGAAAGAGATCACATACCTTTGTATGGACCATTTTCTTCCTTCTAGGATTCGATCATACCATACACTGCCACAGACTTGTCGTCTTGGTTTACACTGAACTACAGAAGTCTGCAAAGATGTGATATTCCAAAGTAGTCTAGATGCCTGATAATACATGTTTGTCTAAATGTGGCTGCCTATTTCATTGTATATTAGTTCCATTATGGTCTAACGTCTTTCAAACTAAATCTTAGGTTTTGTTCATGAATTACGAGAGGATTCCATTTTTGATCATCTATCGTGGCTCGTGACGAGGTAATCTTTTAATTTCTATCTTAAGTTTGTTTTTGGAATATTTGCTTTGTGGATGTTTTATGCTATCTCTTACATTTTTTATAATTAAATTAGAATCTCAAAAGCTGATAGACTCATCATGATGGCTCTGAATCAAAAGCATAACCTTGTATGTGTATAGAAAAAGCATGTGTTTTGATGATATATAAATATTCAATTTACAAACATGTCTGCTGATTTTATATTGTAACACGTGAAATTCAAATTACTAACTTGTAGTGCTTTTTCATTAATTAGGGATTATAATTTATGATTTATTTTAATACTTGGAAGAGGAAATTTGTGAATCGAATTATCTAAGTTAATTTCATTATTATCACACAGGATTCCCACACCTGCAGTGATGGATCTTCTATGTTTAGAGATCCGAGGGAGACCACATCTTTTGGTGCTTCATTTGAATGGAGTGCTACAAGTGTGGGATCTTTTAAGTTGTAGCAGATTATATTATCAGCATCTGAATGGCGCAATGCCGCAAGGCAAGTCCAATGTCCTTTCTTCTTAGTATGCACCTGCAAGATTCAAAGATGGAATTCTAGACCATTACGGTTATCTTCATACCATCAAATGAGTGAAATAGAAAACATTTTAAATGATATCATCTCATACCATTACGGTTATTTTTCTACAAGGGGGCAAGTGAAAACATGATTTGCTTATAATTTATTTTCATGTTTGCAACGATGACAAATATTATGGATATCATTATTCATAGGAACTACATTTGTGAGGTTATGGTCAGGCGAATTCCACAATGATTTAAGTGTCTTACCTCTGGCGCTCCTGCATAAGCCTGATGCGGTACTGTGAATGCTTTCAAACTTAAGATTGTCTTCTTTTATGATTTCCTTCTAGATCTGCTGATTTTGTTAAGTATATATCCACCCTGTCCAAATTAAGTTATTTCTAGGTCAATAACATGTTTAACATAAGAACAAGTTTATTGCGTATCCTCTCATGTTAAAAATAACCCATATTACTGAAAATAACCTCCACCGAGTTGACTATTTTATAAACCCAAATTAGGGGACGCCTTGAGATTGTTGCCATGGTAATTTTCTAAATCGACTAAGACGTGTATGTTAATGAACTTTTTCGATCGACTAAAGCCTGAAAGAACTTGATAATCAAACTCAATAGTTTCCCTCACCACTTTAAATTATGTATGTTCACTTACGGTCAAGTTTTATCCAATAATTATTTTTAATTTTAAATTCCTATCTTTACAACCTTAGGCTATTTTGATTTATGCTGATGATGCAATGGATTAGTGTTTTCATCCTTAATTGTAGTTCAATTTCTTCCATTTTGAAACTGCAGGAAGTTGATGGGGAGATGATCTCTGTATACGCTGTGTATTTTTGTAGACTTGGGAGGCTTAAATGTCTCATCAAGCCTTCAGAAAGGGACATCTCAGTGGGGGAGGTGAGTTAAAGTATCATGTTTTTTATCTCCAAAGTGAAATTTTCAATTGACAATGTCTAACTAACTTATTGAGTATTTGTCAGGGTGCACTAATTGATGTGAAACTTTCTTCAGATAAAATATGGATACTCAAAAAAGATAGACTTGTAATGCGCAACTTGTCAGGTCCAACTGAGACCGGGTAAGGAGGCTATATGTTTTGTGGGTCGTGGTTTCATTTTTCTAGTTTTCCCATTTATTCTGCCTTCTTAGCCGAATAGCTTGAGTTCTTGATTATCTTTTGTAAGGACTTAAATTCTTCCTTTTATATGAATGTAGTTTATGTTTTCTTTTTCTTGTAAACCCTTTTGCTTCTTCTATATACGCTGATATGCTAATACTAGATAAGGATCAAATTTGAGGTGACACTTAAACCCAATTGGTTCAAACGGTTGATTTGGGTTATGTCCTATCCCTAACAGGGTTAAACTAAAAGTTCTGTCTGAATATGATAGGGTTCAAATGTCTGAATATTATTGTATTAATTTAGCTTTGGTAATATGACAAATATAAAATTGCATCAAAGTGTTTGACCAGTCTGCGCTATTGTTCTCAACCTGCTATGACCTGGTACCCATACCTCATGACAGGCATATTTTTAAGATATCTCTTATCAATATCTAAAGAATTGAGTATTTACAAGCATGTCTATATTCCAGCAATATCTGGACTATGTTTGTAATCTACCTTTCATTCTCACTGATGTATTATTATTCTACTGTTATATTCATGAACTGAGAGTTCACTTGCATGACTATATTCTAGTTTCATACATTTAGTAAAAATACCTATATACTTTGTTGACTAAATTATCCGAGCTGAACGTATGTTGGCAGCATATTGCCACAACAATTAACAGTGTGATCTCTTTATGTTGATTAATTTGTCAAATTCTTGACAGGGATCACATGCACATTATAGTTAGCGAACACGAGCAATACTTTGGATTACAGGAATCAGTTGTTGCTGAACAACTATTACAAAATTCCGAGCATGCTGCGGATGATATTTTTTGGCTTGCTCATTCAGTATATCCATATGCAAAGGTGCGGTAATTTTTTATTTATTTTTTTTTATATTTGAATATTTGATACACTTCTTATTTTTATGCACCTCTCTGATCTACAACTATGGTAAACATAAAAAATAGTGTCATTAAGAAATCTTAAAAATTTCTTGCTCAACTTTAGTCTGGTGCTGAAGGGCAAAACATTGTGCTTTATATTGCAGTTACTAAGTAGGCATTTTTGTTCATAGCAATTATATTATTACAGACATAATGTCGACTTTGTGACTACTAATTCTGTTGAATTTTGCACTCACTCAAGTTTATATCGTGGTATTAATTGCATCAAATCATCATTTGTGACAATTGTCCAATTTAAAGATGTTTAATGTTTTTCCGTCAACCTGTAGAAGATTCATAATGCCTATAACTTGTAGTTTTTGCGAGTTCTTGTATCATCTATATCATTATCACTCTTGTATTTTCACTAATAAAGTGTCTGTTCAATTTACAGTTGATTGTATTGTCCTAATTTTGCAGGAGCAAATTTCCACACGGGTCTCATCAATCTTTATGCGTTTTCTATTTCTTCCTGGCATTTTTCATGACAGTGTTCTCCTAGCAACATTCCGAGATCTTAAGAAGCATTTCACTCATTCTGAGTTCCGCTCTTTATCTGCTGATGGAATAAGAAAAGAGCTTATTTCTCTAATGGAACATCAGGTTTGAAGTGTAAATGGCACATAATTAATAATACTAATTTCTGTTATTATTGTTATGGTCTAGTTTGAGGTGTCAAAGTGGCGGGTTAGACATGTTTGGTAACATGTCAAATTGGGTTTTTGAAAAGCATCACAACAGATCATTTATTATACCATCTGAAACATTTAGGATGGGTTGACCTGGAACAGTTTTGTCCAGACGTATTATTAAAATGATAAATTTGTGTGTAGAATATTGTCACGAGTATTATACCATTAGAATAATAATCTTTTGTTTTTGAGTAAAATGATTTACGAACTTCAAGACATTAAACTACACTTTCTGCAAGTTAAGAGCCACTTGCTGCTTTGTAAATGTATGGGTCTAACTTGCCACCTCTAGTTTTTTTGACGATATTTTATCTTATTCTTTTCTCGTAGGGAGCTTCTAGGAGTCCACGTGCACTTCTACACTACTGGAAAATTTTCTATTCACGCTACTTGCACAATTGGTCTCACGAGAATGCACCCTGTGGTTTACTTCTCGATACATCAAGTGGTGCTATTGGTTTAATACGGAGATCATCAATTTCTCTGTTGCGATGTTTGGAGGATATCGAACTTCTTTCCTTCGGTATGCACGCATAGTTAATTGGAATTCAAATAAAAAACTTGAATGAGCTCTATAACATATAATTGGAAACTGAGCAAAATGAAACCGAAACCATGTAGATAGTGTATTTACAGTTTTCATCATAAACTGAGTTAGAGACGGCAAAATGGATGGGTCAGATAGGTTGGATAAATGCTCAACATGGGTTAAGGACTTTGGGTCAAAACGGATATTCTGTAACTACGACTCCAATCGGGGCAGTGAAACACACTTGGTCAAAACAGATATTTTTTTAAGTACATATGCAGTCAGTCAGGCCAGGTCGAGTTAGACCGATGGTTCAACACTTTTTGTTCATTTTCAAGTTTTATAAGGTGGCGTTTGTTTAGCTTAAAGGTTTTAATTTGGTGGGCCCTCCTAAACCCAACTCTTCAATACAAACATGTTTGATGAATCCAAACATACATGTTAAGGGTAAAACCTGTATACCAAATGCATCATAAATAAGTTTTGTATTAAATAAATATTATTATTATATTTTGATAAGTTAAAAATCTCGGTTTCTAATAAGATAGTTTAAAGATTTTAAGCATTCGAGAACAATGTGAGTAACTTTGACCCGTTTCCCAAGATTTAAATTTATACTGATTTGACCCATTGGACATTGAAAATAACCATAACTGACTGTGTTTTCAATTTTTATTTATTAATTTTTTGATATAGGGTCTTTGGATGGACTTGGAGAAAGGGCAAGCCGTATTAAAGTAAAAATTGATTGAAATTGTCTCATTTATACTTCTGGACTTCTAGTATTAGCTGATTAGCAGCAGGTACACAACTACACACTAGTGATTCTAACTACCTCATGTATTTTTAATGAAAATTATGCTAACAATTTAATTTTATATTTCTTTGGCATTGATCCCATGTCAAATTTTATTAATATATTAGTTTATTTATATTGTGAATTATGCACCTTCAGATGGTAGCGCCAACCCATGGAATGTGAAGCCAGGGAAATGTGACTTTACTTTGGCCTTTCTTCTGATACTTGATCGTCAAAAATCATTTCAAGGCCAGAATGGATGGTGTAAATCTAAGACATCTTCCAGACCCCAGCTCTATTAGTGCTCCACTACGAAAATTCTCAAGTTGGCTAGTATGGGGCACGAGTGAATCATTACAGCTAGATGCGTCAATTTCAACTAATTTATATAAAAATTATTTATTTTTTTATTAATTTATTGTTATTATTATTTTTGGCAATGGGTGAAACGTGTAGAATGGTTTAAGTTAGCTATAAAGAAAATAGTTCAAACCGGATGGAAATAAGCCACTGAAATTCTATTAGTTAAAAGCTTTAATTTTTTATATTTTCTGTATTAATGTTACTTTTTGCAGATTTATTTAAGAATGTACAGAAAATAAAGAAAGTTTGGCACAAAAATAGCTGTTGGCTACCGACAAGTCGCAGTCTTGATTAGAAACTTTGTTTTTGTTTTTAAGCATCTTCTCACTACAGTAAACCAAAATCTACTCAAGGAGAAAGTTTCTCGTGGTCTTCAGCGTGTGAATAGTGAATGGTGCACCATTCTTCATCTTCTTGGGTGTTGTTTCGTTGCTCAAGCACAGAAAGAGGCATCACAGACTTGTACCCCGAAGAAACTTGATGAAGCAATCTCTTGCTTTTTTAGGTATATATATTGTAAAAAATATTTATATAATCAAATATTTATACTACTTGGTTTCCTTAAGCTCAGAAAGGATCTGATGTGTGCTTAATTGCTTATTTTGTCTCTAGAGCTGCTGCTTTGCACATGGCTTCAAATTCATGGCAGAATTTAGCATATGAATCTGGATTGCCTCACCTTGCTATCCGTAGGTCTACCTGTATATTTGGATATAATATAGTTTTCTGTTACACTGTAGCTCTTATAATGTACCTGTCTGCAGCTGATCATGTCTCTCTGGAAGCCTGGAAGCTCTATTATTATCGAAGGGTAATGCAGATTTTTGAGCAATATAATATGAGCGCGGGTGCCTGCCAATTTGCTCTTGCTGGACTTGAACAGGTTGATGAAGTTTTGGGCCTTGATGATATATATTTAGGGGCAGATTTTCAAAATGAAGAACCAAATCTTGTTAAAGGACGGCTTTGGGCTAATGTATTTAAATTATATCTTGATCTAAATAAATATCATGATGTCTATTGTGCAATTATTTTGAATCCGGATGAAGAAAGCAAATATATTTGCTTAAGGCTTTATGAAATAAATAAAACATAGCTTTACCACTAATGAAATAAATAAGAAAAGCACAATTAGAATTGCTTTCTCTTTCTTACTTTTTGCATTTTACCCTTAACTAATTAATTAAAGCTTTTTTAAAACTTTGTAATATTAATTTCAAGTAGGGGTAATATGGTAAACCCGATTAGACTTTCATATTTATTTTTAGTAGTGGACAATTAATTTGGGACAACCCGAAAAGGAAACGTGGACTATTCATTTGGGACGGTGGGATCTTTTCAAGCTTGGACCTACCAATCATTAGTTTCAGTTAGTATAATTTTCACACCGGCTTTTAGAATGAATAAATTTTTGTATTAATTCCAGGAATGATAGCAACAAACATGGTCTGCTCGCAGCATCAAAGGATGAGGTTGCTCCTGCAGCACAACATTCCAAAGGCAATGACCAGTGGGATACACTTGAGCAATACATGGTTCGTTTGTTCTCTAATTTTATCTAGTCTGAAGTTTCTATCTGCAGGTTGGTTTGAATTATCACGTCCTTTCCATTGGTGTGGTTTATTAATAGGATCTGGAATTGAGTTAGTTTTTGGGGTTAATGTTTTCTGTTGTTCTTTGTCACCTCTCAGCTTGTACCATATTTATTATTTCTACGATTTTTTATTTTTCTTTGGTTATTGGAAAAAAACTTTCGAATTGATGATTACAATTGCTTTCAGTAACATTTCCAGACAGGAACACCATTATACTTACCATGTTAACCAAATTGCATCTTTAAGTGGAAATTCAGTTATCTTGTTTACCAAATTGCAAATGACGGGAGTCTCTATTTACCTTACGGGTGTTCAATTGAACTATTGACTGCAGGGAATATATAAATCTTTTCATCCTAGATTACCAGTAATTGTTGCAGAAACCCTTCTCTCTGCTAATAGTTTTATGAAACTTCCTCTTTGGCTTGTTGAGATGTTCAAGGTATTTTGTTAATAAACCTCTTTTTTTCTGTATTTTAGGTTCCTTGATGTATGTCTGACTGCACATTCTAGTAACTAACGATCTTTGCCTTTTTTTATTATCATATTTCATTCGAGATATTATAAAATGGTTCATAGTTTAGTCCATATTTGTTATCAAGGTATATCCTAGTTAAGTTAACAATGCTCATATCTGTTACAAAGTAATATGAAAAAACAAATACTGATGGGTGCAAAGAGATCATGAAACACATTAGCTCTTGAATTTTTTCCCCCACTAAGATGAACCTGATATAACTGATAATATCCTAGATAAAACATATAACTTCAGGGCGTTTTTTATGTATAATTCCATAGAGTTAAGGGTGACCTGCCACATAAATGGTATCCAGTTATATTACTGAGAAAGTATTTATCATGACTACCATAATGATTTTGGTACCTAATCTATGTTGTATGCTTATATGTATAATAGAACAGCTAGTCTTGTAACTCTCCTTGTCACCTATAGAAATGCAATTTTGTAAATAAAGCATACGTGGACCTTAGATTTGCATAAACATTGCTGCATATTGCAATGTATGCAATTGTACTTGATAGGTACATCATCTGAATGAAATTCATTAGAAATGCACCACTTCAGCATTATCACATTAAATACCTAATATGGAAAACACTTATTTGGGTGATTTCCGACTTCCAGTTTAAAGTATTGCACAAATATCAATTAAGGAGGAGCATTGCCAGGAAAACATTATCTTTATTGGTATTTGATAATAATAACTTCACATAAATGATATTAATAGTAAAATAAAAAGTTTGTGGTAGGTGCCACTAGATTATGAAATCTGTGTTTCGACATGCCTCACTCCTAACATTTTTAAGGCATACAATTTAATGTGATTAGGAGTACATGTAGTATTGTTAGAAAAAAGTAACATAGTCACATCTTTGGATAAAGAAGTCATATATCAAAGCAAGTGATAATAATAGTAGTGGTGGTAGTAGTAAAGACAACAAATTAAGAAGATTTTATATTTATTGGAAATAAAAGAAAAAATTTGTTAAACATATAAAATTAACTTATATATAGTTAGGTACTTTTCTGCAGTTTCTCATTCTATATTTTTATTCAAATTTTCCTTGCGAGATCGTATCTTTAGTTATACATATTTATGCGTACTGTAATATTAAATTTCGTCAAACTAATTAAAAGTAGTCCACTTCTAGCCAATCGGTTTTATGTGAATAACAACTCCTTTTTAGTGCATTTGTAAATTAATACGTAGGTTATCTATACATCTATACATTTAAGAGAAATTGAGGTTTTTTCTTTCAATGTTTATAAAAAGAGAGTATAAAATGATCGGAATGAATGGAGGACCAAATTGTTATCAAGCTGAAATGTTTATATCTAGTGGAAAAAGTCAACAAGACAATGTTTTCCATTTTTACTAGTCATTTCAAAAAAGTCCAGCAATTAATATTAAGGGAAGATGATAATGGGGATAGTAATGGTGAATTTTAATTTATTTTCTCACAAATGACAGGGCACACTCAAGGGAACCTTGGGCATGGCTGGGCCTGAATCAAGCCCTGCATCATTGTTCCAAGTGTATGTTGATTATGGGCGGTATGTGGAGACTACTAATCTGGTGCTTCATTATTTGGAATCTGTTGCATCGTTGGTATGTTTTTCTCTTTCCTTCATGGACTTTTTAGGGATTTGTTCAGTTTTAGCTATATTTTCTCATTTAGAAAGATCAGAATGATTACTACTAGTATATGAGTATTTGATATGCAAGTCCTACAATTTAATCTCTCAAGTAATAGAAGTTATGTTCTGTAAACTTAGTCTACGCTTACAATTTTACTAGTATTACTGTATTAGGTCTCTTTGTTGAGCAATAAGTTGTTACATTATTATGTAAAGTGTTGGTTGTGGTCACTGAGAAAATAAGTGCATGCTATCCTTATCGTTCAATCAGGAAAATTTTATGGTAACTTCTGTTTTCTAATAACTTTTACTGATATTTTCGTTGCATAACTGCAGCGGCCAGAAGATGTTATCCATAGGAAGAAGCCATCTGCAGTGTGGTTTCCATACACAACAATTGAACAATTAAAGTGTAAACTCGATGAGTTGATTAATTCAGGCCAGATGGTAGCTGAATGTGAGAAGCAAAGAAACCTGTTAGAAATGGCGCTACTCAAGCATTTTCAACTGGTAATATTTAATTCCTGGCTGCTTTTCTTAGAGGTGATAAAATAGCCGGGTTGGCTACCCAGTCAAAACGGGTAAATTTCTTTGGTTTGGTTCAGCTTGAGTCAACCTGAAACCCTTTCTGATTAGAGCTCTACTACAGATATGATCTTGTTTTTCATATAAAGTGAACCTGTTTTGTTTTTAACTTTTTATTTAATTTACCTATTTGACCCATTACGTAATAGATAAAAAGCATAACATAAACCGGTCTTCACAGGCAAATGGGTAAAAATTGTCACACCCCCCCTCCCCCTCCCCCCACACAAACACGCACACACAAAATAATACTACTACTAATAATTAACAGTAGGTCACCGTAAACTTACCATCTCTTTGAATATTTCTTGTAGCTGCAAAGTGACTCGGATAATGTGATGGAGATGTCCTTTGAAACCTCATGAAATGTCATCCAGTTACTGATCTTGTGGCATGGTGTTCGTCATTAGGACACCCTATGAAACTTGAAAATATGAAACCGAAGTGGTTTTCTAGCATGGTGTTTGTTATTGTTGCAATAGCAAAGTATTTTCTACTTGTTCTTGAAGTATTAGATGTAAAGGACAGTATTAGACTCAAACTTGTTTTAAAAGAGTAGATTGCATTCCTCAAGTCAATGCTATTTTGAATGGCAATTAAGTGCGAAAATATTGTGGATATGTAAAAGAGAGAAAAACCCATCACAGTTCTTCAATTTCAATGTTCCTTTATTGCGTTGCCCTTTTTCCATCTAGCAATCGGCATAACTCTATGATACATTAGGCGTGCAGATGATGCCGTTTTGAGTGGTAATACAACTAAACAACGTCGTTTTGTGCCGGAGGATGTTTTGTGGTTTTAGCTATGTCGTTTGCTAATTGTTGGGGCATTTGCATTTTGTAGTTGTAATTGGGTCATGAGATGTCGTTTGTTGGCCAGTTTCGTTAGGCCTAATAAAGTGTCTGGTATACATGTCCTCTTCAATAGCTACGTGTCTAAACCCTAATCTGGCTCTCAGATCTACATAGTATCAAAACACATGCAATTTTTTTCATTGAGTTGGGTTCATTTTAAGGAGTGGTCACGGTTTAGTAGTTTCGGTGATTCAACAATCGCGATCAACGTCTTATTGCCATCTTATTGGTTAACGTATTGTATTTCATTTTATTTTTTAGCTTGTGTGCTATTTAAGCATTTTCGGGTATGTTTTTATGTCTCTTTAAGTTTTTCGATATCTTTTATAGTCTGGTATATGGTCACAAGTGTTGATTTTCGATTTGGTAGATGGTATCAAGATTTTGGGAGACACTTTGCGGCATGAATGTGTCGATTTTGTGTTTGTTTTATTTAAGTGTGTAGGTAGTGATGATAAATCTGTGATATAGAGGTTGTGTCCAGTGTTCTAAAAGGCGCGCTAAGGCGCCGCCAAGGCGCGAGGCGTGGCCTCGGCGCCACGAAATGGACCAAGGCATGAGGTCTAGGCGTCGTGCGAAAAGGCGTGGAATAAGGCGCAAAAAGGCGTGCAAAGACGCGCTTTTTTGGTAAGGCGTGACGCCATTTTTAGAAGCATTTAGGGGATTTATGGATTTAAGCTTAAATTTCAAGTATTTGGGTTATTTCTTTCTTGGGCCTCGTAATTTCAAAACTTAATTTCTACTTGGGCCTCGTATTTGGGCCTGGCTATTTGGGATTTGGGCTTTAGTATTTGAAATTGCTCTTATAAAATGATATAAAATTATAAATACATAAATTTATAAATATTTTGTTGCCGCCTTAAGCACGCCTTAAGAAACGCCAAGGCTTCGCAAAAGCGCGTAAGGCTTGAGGCGTGGCTGTGCAGCCACGCCACGCCTCACGCCTTTTAGAACATTAGTTGTGTCATAGAAACTGTTAAAAGTTTGAGAATAATTGTAGCCATAGCACTTATTTATTTCAAAAGTGGTAAAGCTATGTTTTATTTGGCTGTAATGGTCTTTCAATTTTCTTTTATTTTTTTTGGTTGTGCATAGTTGTAGGATGATTAAATCTGGGATTATTATCGCAGTCAAAGTGTTAATGGACTCGTGGGTATGTGTTTGTATTGTTGCCATTGTTAACTGTGGCTGATTGGTGTTCGAGATTTGGTGCGCTTAGCAACCACTATTATCGCAGTCAAAACACTAAATAGAAGGGTGTCTTGATCCCAATGTGATGTATTTGTCGTGATATGTTTAAAAAATGGTTGCACGTAACGTGTTAGGTAGGTTGGTTGCAAGATTGGTGTGTCTTAGCAACCTCTATGATCACAACCATGATCCATTGAAGAGGATACATATATTGCCTGATTTAATAAGGCTACATGGTGTCGACTATGCATAGACCCAAACAACAGTCTTTTGTTGTATGGTTATGGTTATACTTTGTGTGTGAGTTGCGTATAATAATGGTCACAGGTGTAGAAAATGTCTATTACCTGCAGTTATAAGCTCCACACGGGCTTATAATTGTATAAACAAGGTTATACTATAATTTGGCAGTGACGATCTTTTGAGTTTGTTGTTTTCCAACACAAAGTAGTAGGATGGCTAACCGTGAGATTTGGTCGAATTAGGAACCTCTATGACCGCAACTGGGACATGAATTAACCTGAGTCCACATTTGTCGTCGTGTTCATTTAAAGACCTACTACTGTTGTGGTGCTAAGAGAAGCTAGGTCCGTCGTTTTATTCTATAGCATGTTTGTTTTTGTGGTTACCCATATAGTTATGATAGCCGGGGGCCATCCATGATGTTGTCTGGACCAATTAGATATTATCATCATTTCAAGGCCGTTAATTCGCAGGTTTTTCTTTCACGGGAACTTCATGTTGGAAAATTTAGTGCACTTGAGGGATTAATTCACACCTGTACATGGGTTTTCGGAGGTACGGAGTTGTACCACCCATTTGCCGAATACCCTGCTCAATAGTTGGTTAGTAGAGATCTCTGCTGCTAGTGTTAGGATTCTGCCTGCTGTGTTTCTGCTACTAGTATTACGGATTCTGGCTGATAGTGTTAGATCGCTGCCCCTGATAGTGTGATTGCTGCTAAAGGCTGGCATAAGTTTTATTCTGCTGGCTCGTTTTTAACCCGCTGATTCCTACTATATGGAAATATTATGATATACGATTACCTGGGCCCCCGTTAATTAATACATAATTTCCATGGGCTAACGGGTTTGAGTATTCTCATTATAAATAGAGGTCATAACATTCTGCATGGAGACGAAGAAAAACAGATAAACCCCTAAACCACCTTGATACGATTTGGTTCTTGATTGTGGCCTAAAACGAAAGACATCAGCTTTGGCTTTAATCCCATAAGAGATATTCGTGTAACCCAGGCATAGGGTCGAATAGTTTTCTATTGGACAAGTGATAAACACGATTCAAGTGAATATCCGGTACTCATTGTTTATCTTTACCATGTTGCTGGGAACACTTAAACCATCATTAACCAAATCAATAGGAAACTATTTAGTGATAATCAATGGTTGCTGCTAATGAGCAAATGGCTGCTACTTTTCCAAGTTGGAAAAGTTGAAAGGTGTTGATTTCAGAAGATGCACTTCTTGTTGTCAGTATAAAATGTGGTGTCCTGTCCTCACATCTGCCTATTCTTGAAAGAATTATGGGGATGCTGCTACTATGGAACAGATGAGGCAAGAAGCAAGTGGGAGAATGATGATTATGTCTGCAGAGGTTTATCCTCATGGTATCGTCTGAATTTCTCTATTTGATACTTTATCAGAATGTTTTGAATCCTTCTTCAAAGAACTATGGGGAATCTTCTTGGAAGCAAGTATATGGCTGAGGATGCATCCAAGTAACGAAGTTCCTTGTAAGTAATTTTAACAATTACAAAATGGTCGATTCTAAGACCTGTCATGGAACAATACAATGAACTTTCTTAGTATCTTGGTGATTCCACAACATAAGCATGAAGCATGGATGGCTATTTCAGTCTCTTTGTATCATTGATTAAATTACCTTCCTTCTTGGAAGATTTCAAGGCATCATGATAAAGCATAAGAAAGAGGGGAATTACTCTTTTTGAGTTGGCAGTCAGCTTGCGCAATTGAGGAAATCACTTCAAGCACAAAGACATTGACAAGCCAAAGAGTAGCAATGCATGTCCATCAGTTGTCAATTTGGTGGAGTATGAACAACTCCTCCAGGTAGCAATGACAACAAGGGGCAAGCGCAAAAAGAAAAAAAGCATCATGATAACACCAAAGATGATATTTAAAAGAAACCAAAGTGACTTGTTGGAGTGTGAGAAACCCTGGACACCTTCGGAAAGATTGTTAAAGGTGTAAGATTGGCAAAATAATTCAACTGGATCAGGCACAAGTGGATCAGGAATGGTAATACCAATTTCTAAAAGGCTTAGAATATATTTAATAAGTCTTTAAGAGTTTTATGTTACATATAATAATCTGTTTTTAATGTATACTCGTTGTGAGGGATGATGATGTTTGCTTGGTGGGTTGACTCTGGTGCAACAATTCATGTGTGTAAAGATAGAGAGCTGGTTCAAAGAACTTATGAGTCAATGAATGGAGGTTCTAGTTCTTCACTATGGGAAAGGGAGTCAAAATGCCCTGGTGCTTGAAAAAAAGGATGACCTGTGGATTTGAAGTTTAGTTTCCTCTGGAAAGATTGCCATTTACTCTCTGCTCTAAGTGTTTTTACCCTGTTCCTGTTTAAGAAAGAATTTGGATCCTTACTAGTAGACACCCTCAGTCATTTCGAATATAGATAGATATAATATAAAACAGATTATTGAATCTGATAGTTTGTTCATTATCTAAACATTGTGTGGTTTATTGCTTTTGGCTATTTGTGTCATCAAATGTTCAGGCCTTAATTTGTTCATGATATTGATATTCTGCTTTTATGTCACCTCAAAACTATATGATTCAAACTTATGGCAGTGCTAGACTTGTGATGTAACACTTTAAGATAATGCAAGATATGTTCCAAGGATGGGTTAATCCAGCCTTTGATATGAAGCACTGAAAAGTGTAAAACTTGTATGAATCCAAACAAATAACTATGAAAACCTTCTCCAAAGTGTTAAACGTGAAACTAAAGTGTTGGACTAAAATTCATAGTGAACTATGTAATTTACATGCTACTCCTCTTTGGGGAATAATAAATACTTTGTGACTTTATTGATGATGCTTCTAGGTTTTGTTATGTTTAATTTGTTACATACTAAGGATGAAGCTTAAATATTTAAAGTATTCTAAAACTGAAGTTGAATTGCAACAATGTACCACCCCCCCAATAAATTCGTAACAGCGGAAGACTTACAAGCTTTCCGGGTGCTACGGAATTTGATACCATCCCCACAAGTATACATAACAAGATAGCATAGATTAATAATGTACAACCAAATCAACATAAGTCAAAGTTTACATAATATCCATAATACTTTAGAGTAGGCAAGGCCAAAATAGATAGTAGGAAAACAGGTCTTATAAAAGAATATCAGAGTTTTCAACGATGCCTAAAAAGCAAAACCAAGATCCAAGCTACATCACCGTAGTCCGGTAGTAAAAAGCAATACTTCTAGTTACGCTGAGAAAAACATGGCTTAAAATGGTCAGGCTTTCGCTGGTGAGTTCAAATAGGTTAAACGTTTAAAAAGTACGGGACCTGAAGGGGTTTTAGCGCTATGTGTAACTAGAGGCAGTGCATAGACATCATAATACAACATCACATAATCGCAATCAATAGTTTATCATCGTTAGGAAAGACGAATGGTCATAAAGTTCGAAGGGGCCCCTCACGGTCACTAAGCCCAGGTCAGGCAGCAAGGAACCACCCGTTACTGCCCGGATCCTAGGCCGCGCAGGCAGAGTCTATTCGCAAACTAGGGTCAAAAGTCCCTAACTCTAAATCAACATCTACTTCTGTCTATCCTAAACTAGTCACACTAATAGCAAAACAAAGTAGTAGCAGGTCCAAGAAAACCAGTAGCATCGTCCTTCCTCCCCTAAATTTAGAAACAATTAAAATGCGAGTAACGTGGGCTATGAAATCACCTCGAATAGAGCAAGAGAAATCAAGATAGATACGATAAGCAAAAGAGAGTATGGCTAAGACATCACAGCAACATGACTTGGGCAACCTAGTCATATACTGCTATGACAACTTAACTTAATATAGCTTTCGAAAGTTAATTACTTCCTTAGTTCCAGAATAATTTCGCATTTATTTTCCCAAAAGAAACTCCTTTGAAATTTTAGTATCGCTTGGTATCGTTCGTATCGGTTTGTATGGT
>LBNU01012291.1:48453-60113 GCA_014162995.1 Artemisia annua
ATATATATATATATATATATATATATATATATATATATATATATATATATATATATATATATATATATATATATATATATATATATATATATATATGCTCTTTCCTAGGATTTAAACTTTATGTAGATTTTACCGCCAATTTTATGCGAGGTTTCGTGTTTGTTTTCTTAGTTCTTTACAGGTTATATTGGACAAGAAGATGATTATATTTCAAGGGTGAAGCTTTTCATGTTCATTTTCTTGGAGGAAGATTTAACCATGTTACCACATCGTACATACCGAGCGAATCAGGGGAGTATTAGTTTCTTTCATTCTCATTTATTTTTACTTTTACATCTTTTACTTGGAACATTTGGGACAATGTTCGATTATGTGGAATCTCATATATAAATTCAATACTCTTTGTTGAGTTTAAATAAAATATTGTTGTGTACTCATTAGTTGCTCAAGTATATGGTGTAAACATGAATAAATGGACACCATTTACTGCATATTTAATTGATTATGGAATCTAGTATCTGTCTTCAGTAGCGGAGCTTGAGCATCTTAGTTGGGGTGGCCAAAATTATTCTAGCTTAAAATGTGTCTATGTGTAAAGAAAAATATAATTCAATTCATCCAATTTTTTATTTAAGTATTGTCATTAAGAATTTAAGAAAATGTATGTTTGATTAAAATAGTTTTATAAAAGACAAAAATCTATAAATAAATAGAAACCAAAATGAAAAATTAACACAAACAATTAAATAATCAAACATTTTTTGGGATATTATCAGATGAAATAAAGATATAGATGTGGTAAAATGAGATGAATTATGGACTCGTTTGAAATTTTGACATTTCTGTGGAGTTTTGATGTAGGTGTGTCCATGGTACTCGAACCTCCCGAACCGGAACCGTCCCGAAAGAACCGAGAAACGAAAATATGGAAAAAGTGGAACCAAGAACCGTCTCAAGTTTTTCGGTATGGTTCTGGTACGGGAATTTCGGTAATTTCCCACAAGAACCTAAGTGTTTGAATAATTTATTTTTTCGTCGTTGATTATTCATAAAGACATGCTAATAATGCAATAACAATACAAATACACACAAAAATGTTTCCAACAATACAAACCATTCTAAATTTTCATTAGTTCAAATTGTTCAAAATAACATAAACATGTTGATGAATGATGATGACAAATGACAAATGACAAATGACAACCACTATAATATTATATCACTATGATTGTGATCAGTATGTCATCAGTACTCGTTTACCACATATTCGAGATAAACTTACGATAGTGATTTCGAGATAAACTTACTTCATGTTGATGAATGATGATGATGATGATCTTTGAATTGATTAAAAGTTAGGGTTTTATTTTTATTATGTGTTTTTAAGTTTTAGATTTTTTATGTTACAACTTAATAATGATTAGGGTTTTTTTTTTCCCTTAAAAGGCTATACACATTACACAATGTCCCAAATAAACCCTATAAAATTTCATATTTTCAAAGTGTTCGGTTCTTTCATGAAAGAACCGGAACCGGACGGTTCCGACCCGAACCGTCCCGAGAACCGAAAATTTGGAATTTTAGGAACCAAGAACCGTACCATGGTTCTAATATACGATTCGGTTCCGGTACGGTACTGGTACGGTTCCTCGGTTCTTTTGGTTCCTCGGTTCTTTTGGACACCCCTATTTTGATGTAACTATAGTTACTATATTCTGATAGGGTAATAATGTAATACATTTCTCTAAAATCCATATTTTACTAGAAGTTACTAAACAAAAAATGAGAATTTTGGGGAGCCTATGCCTTTATTATCCTTTATTATTTTCCAGTTAAGTGTGTCTTAGCAAAGGTTCATGGGTTAGCTTGTGTTTAATTAGTGGCTTTGATATTGATGTCCACCCGTTGTCAAAAGACTAATTTGATTCGTGAGAATCAATCGTCGTTCAATAATTGATATGGTTGTGAGTAAAGTTCAACCAATTTACATAAAAATTAGATAAATCATTGAACGTTGATCAAACTTCTTAAATAATTTAATGGATGTGACGATGAGCCATGAACCGAAGATTTTTTAACACATAAGAGCATGTGCAACAATAACTCAGGTTATTCAATAACTCAGCGCCACGTCAGCTTTAACACTTTAACTCAACACCCACATCAATAACTCAGCAATAACCCAGCTTTAACACATTAACTTCAACTATTTTCAAATTCACCCCTAAACTAAAACCAACAATTCATTTAATAAACCACATAACATTAAAACTTAAACATTACAATACGAAATATAAAATAACAAGAACAACGATTAAGAAAAAAAAGCAAAACATAGGAAATTAAAACAAACGAATTACAACTACTTATTCATCGTCTTCGGAATCTTGTTCGTGTTGTTGTTGGTGTTGAAGACGTTTCTGCCAAACATTCTCCATAAGGTCTCGTTGGAGTTGAGTATGCGTTCCGAATAAACAAGGTTATACTATAATTTGGCAGTGACGATCTTTTGAGTTTGTTGTTTTCCAACACAAAGTAGTAGGATGGCTAACCGTGAGATTTGGTCGAATTAGGAACCTCTATGACCGCAACTGGGACATGAATTAACCTGAGTCACATTTGTCGTCGTGTCATTTAAAGACTAACGTACTTGTGGTGCTAAAGAGAAGCTAGGTCCGTCGTTTTATTCTATAGCATGTTGTTTGTGGTTTACCCATATCGTTTGATAGCTGGGCCATCAAATGTTGTCTGGACCATTAGATATTATATCATTTCAAGGCTGTTAAATTCCAGGTTTTTCTTTCACGGGACTTAATGTTGGAAAATTTAGTGCACTTGAAGGATTAATTCACACCTGGTAATGGGTTTGGAGGTATGGAGTGTACACCCATTTGGTCACTGAATACCCTGACTCAATAGTGGTTATGTAGAGATTCTGCTGCTACTGTTAGGATTCTGCTGCTAGTGGTTCCTGCTGCTAGTATTAGGATTCTGCTGATAGTGTTGGGATTCTGCTGATAGTGTGATTCTGCTACTGGCATAAGTTTATTCTGCTGCTCGTTTTTAACCGCTGATTCCTACTATTATGGAAAATATTATGATATAATTACTGGGCCGTTAATTATACATAATTCCATGGGCTAGGGTTTGAGTATTCTCTATTATAAATAGAGGTCATAACATTCTGCATGGAGACGAAGAAAAACAAGATAAACCCTAAACACTTGAATACGATTTGGTTCTTGATTTGTGCCTAAAACAAGAACATCACTTGGTCTTATCCCATAGAGATATTCGTGTAACCCAGGCATAGGGTCGAATAGTTTCTATTGGAAAGTGATAACACGATTTCAAGTGAATATCCGGTACTCATTGATTATCTTTACCATGTTCTGGGAACACTTAAACACATATTAACCAACAATCAATAGAAACTATTTAGTGATAATCAATGGTTGCTGCTATGAGACAAATGGCTGCTAACTTTTCCAAGTTGGAAAAGTTTGAAGGTGTTGATTTCAGAAGATGCACTTCTTGTTGTCAAGTATAAATGTGGTGTCTGTCCTCACATCTGCTATTCTTGAAGATTATGGGGATGCTGCTACTATGGAACAGATGAGGGCAAGAAGCAAGTGGGAGAATGATGATTATGTCTGCAGAGGTTTAATCCTCAATGGTATGTCTGATTCTCTATTTGATATTTATCAGAATGTTGAATCTTCTCAAGAACTATGGGATTCCTTGGAAGCCAAGTATATGGCTGAGGATGCATCAAGTAAGAAGTTCCTTGTAAGTAATTTTAACAATTACAAAATGGTCGATTCTAGACCTGTCATGGAACAATACAATGAACTTCTTAGTATACTTGGTCGATTCACACAACATAAGATGAACATGGATGGCTATTTCAGTCTCTTGTATCATTGATAAATTACCTCCTTCTTGGAAAGATTTCAAGCATATGCTAAAGCATAAGAAGGAGGAATTAACTCTTTTTGAGTTGGGCAGTCACTTGCGCATTGAGGAATCACTCAAGGCACAAGACATTGACAAGCCAAAGAGTAGCAATGCTACTGGTCCATCAGTTGTCAATATGGTGGAGTATAACAACTCCTCCAGGTACAATGACAACAAGGGCAAGCGTAAGCATCATGATAACACCAAAGATGATCTTAACAAGAAACCAAAAGTGACTTGTTGGAAGTGTGAGAAACCTGGACACTTCAGGAAAGATTGTAAAGGTGGTAAGATTGGCAATAAATTCAATGGATCAGGCACAAGTGGATCAGGGAATGGTAATACCAATTCTCTAAAAGGTTAGAATATATTTAATAAGTCTTTAGAGATTTATTATGTTACATATATATCTGAAGTATACTTTGTGCAGGATGATGATGTTGCTTGGTGGGTTGACTCTGGTGCAACAATTCATGTGTGTAAAGATAGAAGCTGGTTCAAGACTTATGAGTCAATGAATGATGGTTCTATTCTTCATATGGGAAAAGAGTCAACTGCCCTGGTGCTTGGAAAAGGATGTGTGGATTTGAAGTTTAGTTCTGGAAAGATTGTTTCTTTGTTTAATGTTTTACATGTTCCTGATATTAGAAAGAATTTGGTTTCTAGTAGTGTTTTGAATAATTGTGGTTATAAACAAGTTATTGAATCTGATAAGTTTGTTTTATCTAAACATTGTGTGTTTATTGCTTTTGGCTATTTGTGTAATCAAATGTTCAGGCTTAATATTGTTCATGATATTGATAATTCTGCTTTTATGTCAACCTCTAAACTATATGATTCAAACTTATGGCAGGCTAGACTTGGTCATGTACACTTTAAGATAATGCAAGATATGTCCAAGGATGGGTTAATTCCAGCCTTTGATATGAACACTGAAAAGTGTAAAACTTGTATGATCAACAAAATAACTATGAAACCTTTCCAAAGTGTTAAACGTGAAACTAAAGTGTTGGAACTAATTCATAGTGACCTATGTAATTTACATGCTACTCCCTCTTTGGGGAATAATAAATACTTTGTGACTTTTATTGATGATGCTTCTAGGTTTTGTTATGTTTATTTGTTACATACTAAGGATGAAGCATTAGATAAATTTAAAGTATTTAAAACTGAAGTTGAATTGCAACATGTAACACCCCCAAAATTCGTACAGCGGAAGACTTACAAGCTTTCGGGGTGCTACGTGAATTGATACCATCACAAGTATAGATAACAAGATAGCATAGATAATAATGTAAACCAAAGTCAACATAAGTCAAAGTTTACATATATCCATAATCTTTAGATAGGCAAGCCCAAAATAGATAGTAGGAAAACAGGTCTTATAAAAGAAATATCAGAGTTTTCATCGATGCCTCAAACCAAACTAAGATCCAAGCTACATCACCGTAGTCCGAGTAGTAAAAGCAATACTTCTAGTTACCTGAGAAAAACATGCTTAAAAAGGTCAGTTTTCGCTGGTGAGTTCATAGGTTTAAAGTTAAAATAATACGGGACCTGAAGGGTTTAGCGCTATGTGTAACTAGAGCAGGCATAGACATCATAATACTACATCACACAATAGCAATCAATAGTTTATCATCTTAGGAAAGACGAATGGTCATAGTGAGTGGGCCCCTCAACGGTCACTAGCCAGGTCACAGCAAGGAACCACCCGTTACTGCCCCGGATCTAGGCCGCAGCAGAGTCTATTCCAAACTAGGGTCAAAGTACCCTAACTCTAAATCAACATCTACTTCTGTCTATCCTAAACTAGTCAACACAATAGCAAAACAAAGTAGTAGCAGGTCCAAGAAAACCAGTAGCATGTCTTCTCCCCTAAATTTAGAAAACAATTAAAAATGCGAGTAAAAGTGGGGCTATGAAACTCACCTCGGCTCCTTCATTCATACGTAAAACAACAATAACCATCAGCATATTAGTACATGTTTAGCCGCATCTCATTTTTTGTTTGATCAAAAACAGTTGTTTAATATCCAAAAATAATGGAATGGTAAAGGGTATTCAGATATAAATTATCAGCTATATGACATATATGGGAATTTAAAGTAGGTAACTGACTTTTAGTAATCAGACGGCTTGGTATATTTATTCAAATGATTAGCAACCTAGGTATGGGACAAAGCACCTTAATACCAGCAGCAATCTCAGCGGGAGCATGATTCCTAGCAGCACTTAGGAGTAGCTGCAACATAGTTGATTAGGATTATCTTATCATTCAGGGTCATTATATGAAGTGGTGTTTGGGATTGCCTGTTTAACTACTCATCCAGGGTCACAACGTAGCAGATAAGTGGCTATATTGAGAAATCATAAATACCTCTTAGTCTTTTTATAAATGGAATTTGATAATATCATAATCGCATCTNTGGTCATAGTGAGTGGGCCCCTCAACGGTCACTAGCCAGGTCACAGCAAGGAACCACCCGTTACTGCCCCGGATCTAGGCCGCAGCAGAGTCTATTCCAAACTAGGGTCAAAGTACCCTAACTCTAAATCAACATCTACTTCTGTCTATCCTAAACTAGTCAACACAATAGCAAAACAAAGTAGTAGCAGGTCCAAGAAAACCAGTAGCATGTCTTCTCCCCTAAATTTAGAAAACAATTAAAAATGCGAGTAAAAGTGGGGCTATGAAACTCACCTCGAATAGAGCAAGAAGAAATCAAGATAGATACGAATAAGCAAAAGAGAGTATGGCTAAGACATCACAGCAACTATGACTTGGCACAACCTAGTCATATATGTAGAACTTAACTTAATATAGCTTTCGAAAGTTAATTACTTCCCTTAGTTCCCCGAATAATTTCCATTTATTTTCCAAAAGAAAACGTCCTTTGAAAAGTTTTAGTTATCGCTTGGTATCGTTCGGTATCGTTTGGTATGGGTGCTAGAGACAAAGTCTCGACTCAAGTGAACTCACGCCAAAATAAACATCTCAATAATATCATAAACGTATAGTCCAAGAAATCTCCTAACGGCATAAGCCTCAAGTAAGTCAAATAGTCCACATAACACATAATTGCATTCAAAACCTATAGCATTCCCACATATAGCACATAAAGGTCAAAGTCAAATGATATGACCTCATGGATCGATAAGTCATCGTATGAAGGGTCAACAGCTTATCAAATTCGTCAACTTGATAAGTCCAACCATTTACCGATTTACTTATTGGTCCATAAGTTATATCACTAGTCGTAGGATGTATTTTTCGTCAATATGATCGCTTAATGTCCTTATTGGGCTCCTATTGGGCTCGTCAGTCCAATAGGTCCAATAACGATATTAATGACCCATTATCGATAAATAAATCCGAGACTTCACTACTAATAGGGTAACTTAGTTATCACAAGAAAGAAAATTAGCTTTTGACTTGCTTAGCGTGCACTCGAATATTTAATAATTCACGTCGAAGAAATCACTTGTTTTCGAAACCATTATGGACCTTATTCAAGAATATTTCCGCTATTAACTCGTAATGCAAATTCGTTATATATTTACTTAATAAGGTTCCGATAAATATTAATCAAACTTAATAGTTAATAGTTATCGTTACGTTATTATTTTATTTCTTACGTTATTTATTTATTATATAAGTGGTTATAATAATATATACGTTTACACCAACACCACACAACCCACAACACACACAACACACACACATATTATATACTTATATATATATATATATATATAGTATATATACAGTAGAATATATATATATAGTAGTATATATTATATATATATATATATATATATATATATATATATAGTATATATAGTAATATATAAATATAATATTATATACTATATATATATATATAATATATAGATCATATATAAGTTAATTGTAATAAACGATATCAAACGAATTATTATTTATTCGAGTCCACGTGTCCGAGTCATGACTTCCCGGTCCACAAAACTAGTCAAAGTCCAAAGTCCATGTTACGGCATTATTGAAGCCAACCAAGACTAGAGAGTCAAGGCGACCTCAACGTGCACAAAGTCTCAATATGTAACGTCATAATATAATCAATCCAATATATATATCCCGATATCCAATCCACACTTCACAAACTACAACAATGCGAGGCCTTCTACGGCTCTCGTACTAACCTATCTCCGTCATTCTAAAAGTTCTCATCCTTATAACTCCGGTAATCACAACCAAGCACTCCATTACTCAATAACACATTCACAAACAAACGTTAGTTCACAATATCATAATATACACATAAACATTTAATTCACGAATAAGTCATATAGTCAAGTTACCACATTATCACAGAATTCATATATACACTTATCGTCAAACCTTTTTATAAAATAGGAAGCGTAGGAAGTAATAAGAGAAGGACATGTGTCATGAAAGGTTCAAATAAATTATAATTAGTTCATAGAAGTTTAAGGGTATTTTGGGTATCTAAAGCATTTAGTTTTTTACTAGGTATTTAACTTAGTTTATTTACGAATTGCAGTGGGCATCTCATTCTTTTGGATCTACCATTAACTTCAATTTATAAATATTATCACAACAGTGATATACACAACTAGACCAAATTATGGGCCAAAAATAAACTTTTGTAACTTTATGAACACGAGCTTATATGTGCTAAATTGATACGTATTTGTAAAACGTTGATACACAAATGAAAACTTTATGAAACTAACCATTGATATACAGCCATTGAAACCTTTAACATTAAGTTAATACACTATTAGTATGTAATACTCCGTATACAATTAAACATCCATAATTTAGATAAACCAATAACAAATATAAAACTCATGTTTGGCGCAACATCCATGTGCATGACGTGGAGAATAAGAAGGAAGACAAGACCAAAAATAAAAAACATATCCTACGCCACTGATGTATATACATGAGATGAACATCTATGTATAAACCCTAAGATAAAACTAAGACAATGAATGATACATGAGAAGAATTGACACATGTCTATCGTAACAAGAAAATAAGACAATACATGAGGAGAAATGATACATGTTGATCGTAAAAAGAAACGAACACTCCGATACACCTGAGAAGAAATGATACGTAGTACATGCTAGCTTATCGTTAAAGGAAACTAAGAATCCGATACACAAGAGGAAATGATACTCCTAGATCTTGAAACGAAACCAAGACAAGAAGATGTGAAAGTCGATCATTGCTAAATGTTTACGGTCAGAAGTTTTAGGATAAAGATGGATATGATGGGTAGTTGCTTACATGGTTATTATATATATTCAAAGTTTTTCTAGAAAACAGGAGCATAATGAGAGGAGTGGTTTAATTACCTAAATTGCCCTTGAACCTATTGATTATTATTGAACTCTTTTAAAAATAATTTGAACCTTTGTGACACGTGTCATCTTTGTATTGCTTCCTATACTTGTTCACTTTAACAACTATCCCACTTGAACCTCATTCTATATATATATATATATATATTATTATATATATATAATATTATATATATATTATATATATTATATATATAGTATATATATATATATATATATATATATATATATATAATATATATATATTATATATATATATATATATATATTGTCATCCAACTCATGTATATAACCCATGGTTATTATATTTCGCCAACGTTACTATTTATACATTTCAACAATTTAACAACAACAATATATTTCGGCAACTTCCAATTTTTATCCATATTCTACCTAACCAAGAATTCACTTAACCATTTACCTCAAAACAACAATAAACATATATTACCGAGACCAAAGGGTCTCGGCTCAATCCATTCGAGCCACAACATGTATGCCGAGACCAAAGGGTCTCGGCTTGGGCTTCCTCGGCTAGGCCGAGCCACGCAAACGAGCCAAACACCCCCTCAAGGGTCTCGGCTAGATCCAAAACAAAAAAAGAACATCAAGAACACTTCAAGCAACATTACCCAAGTATCAAGGTGCCATAAACATTAACCAAAACTAGTACCAAATATCAAATAACCAAAAGAAACCATAAAAACATCAAACTCGTGGGTTTGACCCACGGTTTGACCACGACCCATCACAAATCCGAAACTAAACACCCTCAAATCGATACCAAACGTGACCAAGAGGTGAAAATCATTAAACCCATCAATCTTTTATACCGAAAATTAAAGAAACACTCGAGTTTGACTCGTATGAAAGTCAAACCATGCGTAAAACGCATTTTCTTACCTTTTCTTTTGTAGATCTATAAAAATGGAAGTAAAATATTAAGATGGTGGATGTAAATGGCGGCGGTGATGGTGAATATTGGGTGTTAGAGGTTGTTTTTGAGCGCGTGTATAGTACCAGGTGAAAGAGGATTTGATTTTGAGTAAAGTGGTGGTGGTGGTGAAGTTGAGGTGGCGGCGGTGGAGTATTGAGTTAAAGGATAAATTGGTTAATGATTTGTTTTCAACCTCGTACTAATTAAGATAGTGTGGAATATTGATTGAGGTGTGTGCGTTTATAATTGTGGATCAGATACATGTTGCCTTTTGTTTATTGATTTGGTCATGTCATTATAAGCGGTATTAAGTAACAAGATCTGGTTGACTTCATTCTGATTGGTCAGCCATATTTTTGGTTGATGTATTACATTGGAATAAATTGAGATTCTGGTGTATTGCTGCTGATGATATTTTGTTTCTGCTGTCTTCAATTTTTTTACTCATTCCTGATGATAAGCTTTTTGTTACTACTGATCGGTTCCTACTGCTCGTTTCTGCTGATCGCTAAATAAATTAAAAAATAAAATAAAATAAAAAATAATAAATAATAAAAAAATGACAGAATATGACAATGAATGGGATGATGGAATGTTTCCTTATTTGATGAATGATGAGTATGAAGTCTGGGCTAAGAAGATGAAACACTAGATCACGAACAATGATATAAGTGTTTGGAAGGTGATTCAAAATGGCAATAGTTTGAAAAGGTGTGGAAGAGATCACGACGGAAAACTCTTTATTCTTCCTCCAACGACTGCAGCTGAACACATTGTTGTACAAAGGGAATCAAAGGCAAGGACTACTTTGCTTAAATCTATTCCTTTTGATCATGTAGCAGACTTTCGTTATATGGATGATGCAAGTGAGATATGGGATGCAATCAAAGCAAGGTATGGTGGAAAGGCTGAATCCGAGGAGATGAGAAAGGAAGCTTGTACTATAGGTGATGCTGAAGAATTTGCTTTCATGGGCATCTCATCTCAGGTACACAATTGTGTTTTTGGTTGTGATAAAAAATATAATGAACTTAAGGAGGCTTATGATGAATTGAAACCTAAGTATAATGAATGTTATGTAGATCTTCAAGCTCACAAAAATGCTTTAAAGACCTTAGAACAACAGAAAATTTGGTTTCAAAAGAATCAACTTGCCTATGAAGAAAAGATAAGAGTGCTAGAAAGAGATTTGACAAATGCTACAAATGAGTTAAAATATTCTGAAAAAGAAAAAGCAAAAGTAGATTTGGAAAAACAAGAGTTGCAAGATAAGCTTGATAAGGAAGTGGCTAGGCATAATGAATGGCTAATTTCTGGTAATAAGTTAGCTAGTTTTCTCTATGGTAGTCAATCTGTAAAATCTGAGATAGGTCTAGGTTTTAAGAAATATGTTGGT
>LBNU01012292.1:0-39205 GCA_014162995.1 Artemisia annua
CATACTAAAAATTAAGAGATAAAAAGGGTTAGAGGTAACCAAATGATATGAAAAATATTAAGTCGGCGAGATGAGACCCATTCGATAAGCTCCAAAACCTCATCCATAGGCTTCTCCATTAAACCCACTAGTTACCTCTTAATCACCAATAATCATATATTGAAATCCATAATTTTTAAATCAAACTTTAAATTAAATAACTAGAATAAAAAAAAAAGACTTGATTAGAGAAAAGTTAAAAAAATAATTACGTGAGGAACATACTAAAATCAAAAGTTGTCATATTGATAAGATGATAAATGGTGATTACATCATTTTCGAATAACAGAAACAAAGCAAAGACCATTTAAGACATAAATCATTAACTAGCTTTTAAGAAGAAAACAAATAAAGTGAAATCAAATTATGGATTTATTGTCCCGTACAATCAAACGAAGAAGAGTTGTAATATAAAAATACTCCAAATAAAATTGTAATAAAACCTAAATTAATGGTGCTTAAATTAAAGATGCCATATATAGATTGGGATATGAGGTGTTGATTGGTGGGTGCAGAACCGATCGTACAAAACCTAAAATATCAAGATTTAATACAAAGTTTTAATACTAAATTGAAACTATTCCTACAAAATAAAATACGAAAGAACAAGAAAATAAAAAAAATATATGAGATATGAAGGTTTTTTTTTGCTGATGTTATCTTCATGTTTATATAAGAAAAAATTAATGTATTGCCCAAGAAATAATGGATGGAGCATGTATGGCCACGTCGCTTTTCTTTTATCCAAGATTTCCTTGTGTTGAAATTAGCTGAGTCCAAAAGTGAATCACAAAGTGGGACGGCATTTTTTTATTATTATTATTATTTTTTTTTTGTTTTTGAATTGGGCTAATACTAGACTTTGTTGCGAGGTTTCTTCGAGCTTCGGTTGGGCTTCATTTGTTCTTTCACCATTCCGACTTTTGTCTCAATGCTACAAATAAAATTATCGTTGATCCCATAATTTCGTGCTCTTTCCAATCTCGTGCTCGGTTTTTGTCCATTTCGTCTTTCTTTTTGTCATTTTCTCATATCCGTTACCTGCACATACACAAACACAAAAACAAGCATATATATGGTATTTTCATTATGTTTTTGGTCTTTTGGGTCCGTTTAATAAGGTAAAATATATGTGTAATTAGACACATATCAAATCCCCCAGACTAAAGTATTGCTAGTCCCTAGCAATCATTTTTGAAAATTTAATGGATTTGATGTCTCTTTACCAAAAGCCATCACTTCTGGAGTAGCCAAATGTTTCAGTTCAAGTAAGAACCATGGTACACGGATAACCATATGATTTTTAGCAAATCATCAGCTTTCAACGGGTTTGATTTGTCTTTACCAAAAGCCGTTTGCTTCTGGACTAGCCAATGTTTTAGTATGATACTTTGGTACATTGATAACCAAATGATTTTTAGCAAACCACCAGCTTCCAACGGATTTGATTTGTCTTTACCAAAAGCCGTTTGCTTCTGGACTAGCCAACTCTTAGATAATATAACTTATTATCTTTGGTGAGCTGATTACCAATTATGGTTTTCCAATCGCCTTTACCACAAGCCATAACCTTGCGGGCTAGCCAACTCTTCACTAATTAAAGATATGGTGAGTCGATTACCATACAATTTTTGGCAAATTGCAAGCCTTCAACGGATTTGAGAAATCTTTACCCGGAGCCGTTTGCTCTGGGATTAGCCAATCCTTTTGTGTGTTAGACATGGTGGACTGATAACCATTTATTACGTTCTAAGTGTGAAAAAATTTTAAAATTTTGGCCAAAATGGGGGAACTAGGGCACTAAAAGGCACACATGTGATCAAATTCGACAGAATGTTTTAATTTATATTAAATAGATTTCTATGACTATATTGAGGATTTGCAAATATATAGATTTAAATTACTCGACCATTTCTTCATTTGCTCTTGCATTCTTGGGCTTGTCTTATCTTCATTTGGCTCTTTTATTTTTCTTTTCTTTTCATCGTTGGGCTTCTCTTTTACTTGGACAAGAACAAAAATAACATAAGCCAAATGAATATTGTGGGCTTCATTTAGTCTTTCAATTTCTCGTCTTTTGCCTCGATGCTCTAAATAAAATTATCATTTATCCCGTGATTTCGTGCTCTTTCTAATCTCGTGCTCGTTTTGTCGGGTTTTCGCTGATTTTTTGTCCACTTTTTAAAATATCCGCACCTGCACAATCACAAACACAAAAACATAATATATTTGGCATATTTGCTATGTTTTCAATTGTTTTTGCAGTTTAAATGGGACAAAAATTATGAGTATTTACACACTCGTCAATCCCCCACACTAAACTATTGCTAGTCCCTAGCAATCTTTTATGAAAACTTGATGGATTTTAATCTCTTTACCAAAAGCCATCACTTCTGGAGTAGCCAAATGTTTCAGTATGTGATACCTTGGTACATCGATAACCAAGTGATTTTGAGCAAACCACCAGCTTCCAACGGATTTGTTTTGTCTTTACCAAAAGCCGTTTGCTTCTCCCAAGAATGACAAGATGGTGAGGAAAGCTCTAGTCATAGAACTTGCCAGGCTGTTTATTTAAGATCATTTTACCCGAATGAGGTAAAATGAAATCTCTTGTAACACAACCGTTCGGTTCCCGCCAAAGGAGACGTAGGATGCATAGCGATCATAACATTATCCTTTTACAAGATGAAACTCATGATTACTCCGTGCATAATGTTTGTTTCCAAAACACCATGTTTTTTAGATGCAAGTATGAGGCAAACAGTGTTTGAATCGGATAGTCCCTATCCTAAATATACTTGGTCCTCCAAGATTATCTAGATGATGACAAGAGAATTAACTCGAGTTTCTATGTACTACTCTCAAGAGTCATTGTTGCTCGGGGTACATGAGGTTGGGCTTTGAGATTGCATTTTTACATATGTTGTTACAGACTGTTGATGTTAAGGTTGATCGTGGTAGCGAGTCCAACTTTAACCAAGAAATACGTCAAAGTAGTCAAACCACGGTTTCTCCGGTGAGTATAAGGTATCCCCGGGTCGTTAAGCTCCCGACGAGGTGTGAAATGGTGAATCGAATCAAATTCGTCGAATCCGGGTGCATTGAGATAGCCGATAAAATGAGCATTTTGGGTTTAAAACTATGGATACCCAAACACTAAATTACAAAAGCCAACAATTAAGCTATAGAAACAACACCATAAAGCCACGAAATAACCCTAAAACGCAATCTAACTAAAACCAGGCCAAAACTAAATGACTTACAAGCAAAGATAATAATCAAAACAAGTAGCAAATAAATTATATAAAGCTAACGATTTTTAAAAAGGTAACAATAATAATAATAAACGGATTATTACTTAAGCAAGCGACTAAAAATCATGTGATCAGAAGAAGCACTCCCCATACGCTGTTAAAGCAAATTCATCCACCGAATCCTTAAAGTGGTGGTTTAAGTACTTCAATTTAAGTCCCTCTTATCGCTGAATTAATATCTTTTACGAATAAAATATTTCTTCACACCAACGTTGGTGTTATTTTGAAAAACAATTTCATAACAAAGCATATCCATATCTAGATTAAAAACCACAATTATTTTCACGGCTTTTGCCCGCTTTAAACAACCAACCAATTTCAATCTAAGAACTTAAATATTACCATCAATATAGCTGTCTAACCTTTTATAAGACCACACTTATTCACAGAATAATCTCTCAACAAGTATATAAAAAATTGTCCTACTCGCCCTACCTCATGACTAATATGCTAACAATAAACAATAAATCCAACAATACGAGCATATTTCGTAAACTAACATACATGAATTTACCTCGCGGCCATAATAAAAATTACACTAATAACATACATAAACATAATAATCTAAACATAGGCAAAAACTAGATTAATACACAAAAGAGATAATCGAACAGGGATGTAAAAGTTACCAAAACTGAGATGACGGACAAAATGAACCCAAAACATATCTAATTAATACCCAATCTACAAGCTCATATACCCAAATCTTCCTTTGTTGGCTTCATAAGCACACTTCCATCACCTCCGCTGCTTATGAACGTAATACTTGTCGCACTAAAATCTTACAGCATTTAACCGTAAACACGCACAAACAAGATTCGACTAAAAAAGTGCGCGAGGACATTGATTTAACCTAGACCTAATGCTCGACCACGAACAAAAAAATGATCCACCGACCAACCCATCTAACTAGCACTTGAACTCTACACAAGCGCATATTCTAAAAAGCCAATTTCAAACTTGTTTAATAAAAATGACGCAAGCAAGAAGAACTACACGACACACACCACAAGACTCTTTGATGTATCGCCGCAAAAATAAAATTAAAAAATGGAATTATAAGGCCAACATGACTACAGATACAACATGATGACTACGATTCCACTGAACAGTTGGAAAGAAAAATCAATGTTTTTCGTAACTAATTAATCATTCGACAGAAGTGATCTTACATTTAATTGATGTATGGACACATCCTGACTAAAAGAAAGTAAAAAAATTTCGTTTGACGTGGGTCTTTCATCAAATAACTTACAACTAGACACTCATTACCATACAAAAGGAAAAACAACTGGTTTTAGGATTCTAAGCATACTATTGATCGTATGCAGTTACACACCAATACGGATTGATTGCCTCTTATAAAATATCATTAAAAGCATATGAAAAATAAGATATGATACTAAATGTCGTTGATGATCAAGCTACACACTCGAACAAAAGACGAGAAAATACAAAAAAACGGTGCATTAAAAAAAATAATGTACACTGCCCTACACATCTCCCTATATTATTAACTACCAGCCCTAAAAAAATATCTAAACCCGACCTAGCATCCACACCGTTAACCTTCAATTCTTCGCCACAAGCTTTTACACGTGGCAGCTCTCCAAAAGAGAGATGTGCGTAGAGATTAAACCACATATGCTATCTCGATACTTCAAAAATCTTCTTCGTGGGCTTCTGACTTGGGCGTCTTCACGTGGGAGAAATTGTTCGCATTCTGGGTTTTCTCCGCCATAAGGGAGCTTGTTGACATAGTGAAGAAAACTCCCGAGTTAGGTGCTCGGGGAGTGGAGTAGGACGAAGAGGAGATTCGTAGCCAAACCACTATAAATCCCTTTGTCTCACGGTGCTATCTTTCTACCTTTATTTCCTTACTTATTTACTTGCATGTTTCATATTATATTAGTATACTTTGTTGTTAATAATTGCAAGTTGAGATCACATAAAATTGGAATCGAAGTTTTCATAACCAAAGTTTTATAAATTAAAAAGATGTAAAACTATTCAACCCCCCCTTCTAGTTTTCCACACATTGGTTGACGCAAATTATAAAAATGACCTATTCTAGGTGACAATGGGAGAGAGATTATTAACATGGTTTTGATCGACATGATCTTTTATGATTATCATCTACTAAAGATGATGTATCATGCCATAGTTATGCTTGAATGGAATTAAAAGGAGGTGAGGACAATGAGCACCTAGGAACAAAAATACCATACGAAGAGAAAAGAAAAAAAAAATAAGAATACTAAATACCCATATGAGGATGAGAATGACATCATATGATGGGAGAGTGTTGGTTAGACCAACGTGTTGAGAAAGTGTTGAGAATGATGGCTTTGATTAATATATCGTTTGCACTAACAATGACGTGCATGATATGTGTTGGAGAAGAAAAAGGATGAGATCCTATGATGGTGTTCTAGACAATGAAGTTGTTAAGTCCTAGTTTTGAGAAGAATCCTAGACTCCATTTGAATTAGTTATTGGTTGTGGAGATGAAGAACTTTGTCAAACAGATGATGAGATATTGGTACAAACTAGTGATGTTGGGTTAAAAAGGCTTGAAGCACTTGTGGTTTTGTGAACCGATTTTAACTAAATGGTGTGTACCTACGTGTTGGTATTTTAGGGTGTAAGAAACATGAGTAGATGTTCTTTAAATACATTTTGAAAAAAATACAAATATGTGAATGAATTTCTCTCCTCCTTAATCGGTGGACATCCAACATATTGTGTAATGCATTGTATAAAGAATGATCATAAAGTGTTTAGGAGGTTGAAGGTTAGCGTACAAAGAACTTTATCCTTGAAGTCATGTAGCTCTTCTCTATCAATGTGAGATGATCGCATGAAGAGGCATGTGGTTTTCTCATAGGAGGTGAAGATAATAAGAGTAGTGTTATAGTTAAATAGTGATGGAAGTGATTTCTGGAAAGCGGAAGCAATAATGTGATTTGGAAAGAGGTCGATTGAAACATACCAAACACAAATTTCAAATCTCTAAGACTCGATCCTATTAGCATTAAAACTACATGCAAGTGAAGGGATTACAGATATGCGAGATGAGCATATAAAAGCTAGAATGAATGAGATGGCAAATGATTAGTTCTTAATCCACTAAAGCCAATTTGTTAGTTACAAAAGATGTCAACAAGAAAAAAATATAAAGATATTATCTTATTCAGACAGCACATTCGACTACTAGACATAAAGTTACCACATGGCAAGATAGCATCAACATAAACAATCATATTAAGCAAGAGCATGACATAATACGAAATACTTTCCTTGTAAATTGTTTTGTTGTTAAGCTTAGAAACTCAAGCATATAATGATCTATGTGATTAATTTGTATGATAAAACGACTTCTAAATGTTATCATACCGAAAGTATTTTGACAAATTATAAGTGCACATGTAGTGAACAAATAGTGTGACAAAGTCACAAAAGAAACAAGACGGAAAATTTATGCAACCAATGTTTAAATGATAACATTTTGGAGCATGTATTATATAGACCATCCTAAGCATGGATCAAATAAATGACAGCAAAAGACACGAGCTTTCAAATACATAAATATCATATAAAAACATCATGTATCAAAATGACATGTCATGAGTTAACAAGTAACATGTTAATCATGCAAAACATCATATAAATTAAGAATGAAAATATCATACAAAACATGTTAATATATAGTAACACGAAACATATAAGCATGCAGGCATCATAAAGATATAACCAAGGTTTACACATGAATCGATCAAATAGTTATCATGGTTATATTAAGATGCCCAATCATATCAAACAAATAACATGTAATCGACACATGTATGTGTAATGCAAGAGATTTTAATGTTTGTGTTTGGAATCTAAGGTTGAATGATCTAAAGGGTGACATCTTTTATGTTGAGTTTAAGTATGTGTTACGCAAGTGATTTGGTCATCCAAGACCAAGAGATGTGTTTGTGTGTGATAATGGAATATGATAAGAACGTTCTCAAGAAAGCTCTTTGGAACAGGAATCTAAGTGAAATTACCAACTTCAATAGATCTTGTGTATGCTTTAGAGATGTGTAGAATATGCATAGAGTTTGAACTAGGTTATGAGCAAGGTTATGATGAACCCTTGAAAGGAAATAGACACAAATAGTATCTTTCAATAAGTAAGATTATTACGTGGAATAAAGTCAACATGCTTATGAAAACAAGAATGACAAGATGGTGAGGAAGCTCTAGTTCATAGAACTTGCAGGTGTTTATTTAAGATCATTTACCCGATGAGGTAAAATGAAATCTCTTGTAACACAACCGTTCAGGTCGCAAGGAGAGAGTGATGCATAGGATATACATTATCCTTTTAACAAGATGAAAACTCATGATTACTCGTGCATAATGTTTTTCCAAAACACCATGTTTTCTTAGATGAAGGTATGAGGCCAAAGTGTTTGAATCGGATAGTCCTATCCTAAATATACTTGGTCTCAAGATTATACTAGATGATGACAAGAGGAATTAACTCGAGTTTCTTATGTATACTCCTCAAGAGTCATTGTTGCTCGGGGTACATGAGGTTGGCTTTGAGATTGCATTTTAACATATGTTGTTAAGATGTTGATTTAAGGTTGATCGTGGTAGCGAGTCAACTTTAACCAAGAAATAGTCAAAGTAGTCAAACCACGCGTTTTCCGGTGAGTATAAGGTATCCCCGGGTCGTTAAGTCCCGACGAGGTGTGAAATGGTGAATCGAATCAAATTCGTGATCGAGTGAATTGAATAGCGATAAAATGAGATTTTGGGTTTTAAAACTATGGATACCAAACATAAATTAAAAAGCAACAATTAAGCATATAAAACAAACACGTAAAGCACAAATAACCTAAAACGCAATCTAATCTAAAAACAGGCCAAAAACTAAATGATTAAAGCAAAGATAATAATAAAACAAGTAGCAAATAAATTATATAAAGCTAACGATAAAAGGTAACAACTAATAATAATAAACTGGATTATACTTAAGCAAGCGACTAAGAAATATGTGATAAAAAGATATACTTGTTAAGCAAATTATCACGATCCTTAAGTGTGGTTTAGTATTTCAATTAAGTCCTCTTATCGATGAATTAATATCTTTTACGAATAAAATATTTTCTCACAACGTTGGTTTATTTTGAAAACAATTTTTCATAAAAAGATATCAATATCTAGATTAAAACCCAATTATTTTCACGGCTTTTGCCCGCTTAAACAACCAAAATTTCAATCTAAGTAACTTAAATATTACCAATCAATATATTGTCTAACTTTTATAAGACCACACTTAATTCACAGAATAATCTACTCAACAAGTATATAAAAAGTCTACTCGCTACTCATGACTAATATGCTAACAATAACAATTAATCCAACAATAACGAGCATATTTCTAAACTAACATACATGAATTACTCGCGCATAATAAAAATTACACTAATAACATAAATAAACATAATAAGTCTAAACATAGCAATAAACTAGATAATAAAAAGAGATAATCGAAAAGGGATGTAAAGTTACCAAATATGAAGACTACGGATAAAATGAACCCCAAAACATATTCTAATTAATACCCAATCTACAAGCTCATATACCCAAATCTTCTTTGTTGGCTTCATAAGCACACTTCAATCACCTCGCTAGCTATGAACTAATATTTTGACTAAAATCTTAAGATTTAACGTAAAACAAAAATGATTGACTAAAAAGTGGGAGGACATTGATTTAACTAGACTAATGCTCGAACAAAAAAAAATGATAAAACCATTAACTAGATTTGATTCTAAAAGATATTCTTAAAAAGCAAAAGTTTCAAACTTGTTTAATAAAAATGACGCAAAAGAAAACTACAACAAGACTTTTGATTAAAAAAAATAATAAAAAATGATTATAGGCAAATGATAAGATAACAATGACTACATTATAACAGTTGGAAGAAAAATAATGTTTTCGTAACTAATAATATTCGAACAGAAGGATCTACATTAATGATGATGACTACATCCTGAAAGAAAGTAAAAAACTTTGTTTGACGTTGGGCTCTTCAGCAAAAACTACAACTAGAACTATTAAACAAAAGAAAAACAACTTTGGTTTTAGATCCAAGCAATATAGTAGCAGTAAACAAATGAGTGATTGCCTCTAAAAATATCATAAAAGCATAGAAATTAAGATAGATATAAATGTTTGAATGATACACTACTCGAACAAAAGAGAGAAATAAAAAAAACGGTGCATAAAAAAAATATGTACATGCCTACACATTCCTCCTTATTACTTTATATAGCCTCAAATATTAAAGACCTAGCAATCCAAACCGTTAACTTCAACTTCTTGCACAAGCTTTTACACGTGGCAGTCTCAAAAGAGAGATGTGCGTAGAGATTAAACATATTATGATACTTCAAAAATTATCTTCGTGGGTCCTGACATTGGGGTCTTCACGTGGGAGAAATTGTTCCATTTCTTCATTTGCTCTTGCATTCTTGGGCTTGTCTTATCTTCATTTGGCTCTTTTATTTTTCTTTTCTTTTCATCGTTGGGCTTCTCTTTTACTTGGACAAGAACAAAAATAACATAAGCCAAATGAATATTGTGGGCTTCGTTTAGTCTTTCAATTTCTCGTCTTTTGCCTCGATGCTCTAAATAAAATTATCATTTATCCCGTGATTTCGTGCTCTTTCTAATCTCGTGCTCGTTTTGTCGGGTTTTCGCTGATTTTTTGTCCACTTTTTAAAATATCCGCACCTGCACAATCACAAACACAAAAACATAATATATTTGGCATATTTGCTATGTTTTCAATTGTTTTCGCAGTTTAAATGGGACAAAAATGATGAGTATTTACACACTCATCAAAGGTTTAACTAGACTTTACACAGAAGTTCAACGACAAAGTATTACCAATACTTTGATAAGTTGTGAACATAGTACTACTTATACCTAGTGGAAATTGATAAAAATGACCAGGAGTATGATATTCATTTGATAGTGAAGGTTCTAGTGATAATGAATTATCTAAGTACTCATAGGTGAGAAAGTTGGTTGAGTTTGTTCAATGTGCATTTGATTTGGTACGAATGTTGGACAAAGGGCTTTTTGTGCAATGCGCTCCACAAATTCAAATGATGATAAGGATGGTGGATTGGTTGATCTAAGTGGTAGGTCTTTTAGTGTGTCTAAATAAGGATGTGATGATGTAGAGGTTTGTTGTGCTATGGAACTATTTAAGTTGATTATTTGTTCAAAAACAACAAGAGTGGATACTAATTCTTGTGGTACATTGGTTTGTACAACTAGTGGGTGTACTACTTGAAATTTTGATCATGTTTGTGAAGCTTAGGGGCTGAGATATATCACATAGGTGAATGTGATGAGAACAAGTGAACTTAAGTGGTAAATGTTCGAGGATGAAGACCTATTGACATTTTTTTATTCCTATTGATTTGAAGAGTGTTACGATAAGTGCTCTAGTCGTGATAAGTGTTTTAACAAAAGTTGTTAAAATACTTGGGTGTTGGTCTTTCGGATATGACTTCAAATGACTACAATCGTAAGTCAATTTTACTTGAATATTTTGTATAAAATACTTAAGTTGTCAATCCTACTTCTGTAGAGATTGGATAGTACTAAAGGATAACAAGACTTGATAATACATTTATAACTTAAGTGTGAGTTATGACTTGATGTAAATCCTTATCGTCTTGAAGGATGACACATTACTTTCATGTTAACCAAGTGAGGTAACATATGTAGATACAAGACAATATCTATAGTCATAAGTTAGACTTGTGATTTTAATATTATACGTAATCTTTGTAAATAATGAGTCCGGATTAGTTAGGAAGTTGTCAAGTCACCAAATTTGTGAAGCTAATGGATGAAGGATTAGTAAAGGATGGAAGAATGTAGTAACCGTGGGTAATGATTATAAAATTTGTGGTTAGGAACCCACGGATGCCAAGGAACCAAATAAAGGGTTCCTTCCCTTATGCAGAAAGGTTCCTTGGGTACGTTATGAGAAATTTTAAATTTCGATGAGAGATTCTTATCCTATTGGTGCAAATGAAATGACATGATCCTAATATGAGTGAATATTAGTGAAAAGTATCCTAGAAAAAGAAGTGAGTGAAGTAGAGGGCGAGATTTAAATGAAAAAGCAAAAAAATGTAACTGCAGGCTGAGGAACCATTCGACATAACGGACGGAACCCTAAATTTGGTTCCGTCGTTTCCGCCGAGCCGAAAAAATTAACAGCCCAGTTTTTCGACGAGCGTACGATTTTCAAATTTTCTAAAAACTCCTAAAATATAAACTTAGTACTATATCTGATTGGAAAATGATAAAAATGAATATAGAAACATTCTTACCGATAGACTTTGACGGGGGGATAACGATTTTCACCACTTAGTGAAAATATTGAAAATTTGACATCACAAATGTTGTCCACCTGCATATCCGGTTAGTACATAACATCTTCTAAAGTTACCAAATGATCCTACAAGTATATAAAACCGTAATACAACAAACAAACACATTTTTTAACTACTAAAAAGTTCAAATGTCTAGTTAAGCCAAACACTCATAAAACATGCTCTCATTTGCGATCCATCTTCTTGTTAAGCTTTCCAAGGTACTTAATTAGTATTACTTAATTCTCATTCCTATGTGAGTTATGCAAGATTTTAATATAACATATGCAAAGAGAGTGATCTAAATCTATAAGAAATGCAAAAACAAATTCCTCAACTTAGTGCACAAAATCTAGCAAAAGTCCTCTTGTGTATAAAGATGAAATGAACAAACAAGCAAATGAAAATCATGGCAAGATTGGCACTTATGTATCACAAATAAATAAGTGCAATCATAACTTTCAATAAGCAAACAACATATATGCAAACAAATAAAACAAGTAGTCATTTAGCATAGCATAAAAAGAAATATACTTTTTTTCACTTTGCGTTTAAATATGACGATGTATGCCAAGCTTGATTAATTTCCTTTACATATATAAATATCACCAAATTCTTTATTTTCAAAAGAAATCATATCAATGTTCAAAAGATACTAACTTATATTGCCTAACTCAAAAGTTTGAGTTTCTATGTCAAAACGAAACTTAATATTTTGAACATGCTGTAGTATTTGGTTTATTCTACTTACTTCAAAGTAGATTTAGGTCATGAGACTATTTTCAAATGAAAGTAGACTTAATTCCCTTTAAAATGATAGGTGGCACGACTCCTATGGACTTACGGTTAATTAGTTATGAATTTTTGAAGTTTACAAAAAGTTTAGACTGTGCAGACCAAGGAACCTTTCTCCAAAGGGCAAGGAATCCTTCAAAGGGTTCCGCGTGATCCGCGGGTCTGCTATAACAAAATGTCACAGAATGCTAAAAACATGTATTTCACATAGCGAGAATGTGTAGGACTTACTAGATTTGTTAGTAAACATATAATACACCTATTTTAACATCATATCTTCTTATGTGACTTATCTAATCATTTACGGAGGTGACTATTCAACTAAATTTATAGTTATCCCAAACGCTCCTTTAAAACCATATTTTTCGTAAATTAGCTCTAACTACATAATTTGACAATTACAAATTTTGAGAAATGTTTAATTTAATTTTTCAAGGACACCTTCAAGCTTGTATACAAAGTAACATTTAAAAGCAAAATTTCTAAGTATACTTAGCGAAACATTTTTCATATTATATTCCGCTTCAATGGTAATTTGATACATGGATCGTACTCCATTTTAAAAACCATTTTTTTGAAAATAAGAGCTACGAGGCTCTGGTACCAATTGTGAAATCAATTGTAAAAAGGTAGAGGAGGGGGTGAATACGTTACCGTTTAAAAAACTTCAATCTTGTTTTATCAAATTTTCAATCAACCTTGCCATAATATGTAAAATGCTAATAATAGTCTTATGACTAATATAAAGCATATAGCAAGTTGTCACACAAGTATAACCATCAAGTCACACCACATGCAATGATATAATGCAGGTATAAAAGCAAAGCAATAAGTAAAAGAAAGCGCAAACCGAACACGAGGATTTATAGTGGTTCGGTCACGGATCTCCTCTCCGCCCTACTCCACTCCCCGAGTACCCAACTCGAGAGTTACTTCACTAGATCAACAAGCTCCCTTCTCGGCGGAGAAAACCTTACAATCGTCGCTTACACTTTTTCTGGTACAAAGCTAAATACCGGGTTCTTTTACAAGGGTACAACCACTCCCGCTAGTTCTTTTACAAGGGTACAACTACTCCCGCTATGTTTTGTGGTCCAACATAAAAAACCTTGTGTTTTATGGCACAAACACATAAACCATCTAATCTACTTTGGTGAATAGATTGTGATTAAACAATGATGATCCAAGACATAAAAGTCTAATGGATATGAATGACTAATCTACATGAATTTCTTGAATAAGAAGTCTTCAATCATTGAGGATGTCAAGTGCCCTTGAATCTTCATATGTTGGTATGCTTTAATGAATGATGACTTCAAGATCTTCTAACCTTCTTGGTGGATCATGAAGTATGCTATGCTTGTGACTCATGATCTTTTAGCTTGCTTCACAGGATCATTACTTGTGTATGCTTACAACATAATGAGAGTTAGTAACATTATGATCATTATGGAAAAGGTGATTGATTGATGTTTCTACATGATTTTCTACTTATCTATATGTGTGTTGTTTTTCATCAAATTCATGAGTAAACCATGGACTACTATTTATAGGCAAACTAACAGAGACATAAACCATGTGCATAAACCATGAGCTACTTTCCAAAACCAACAAAGACATTAACCATGTGCATAAACCATGAGCTACTTTCCAAAACCAACAAAGACATAAACCATGGGCTACTTTCCAAAACTAACAAAGACATAAACCATGGGCTACTATTTATATGCAAGAGTCAACTTTGACAAGATATGTGCATGATGCAAATGACAATCTATACAAAATTTTCCAAAGTCAATGTTGACAACACAAGACATGTATATTTCATTTTAGATTAGAATGTATATGAAAGTAAACTTTTAAAATGTATATATTACCTAAGTAATGTTGTTTTAGTAAGTTAATGAGTTACTAAAAATGTTTGATTCCTAATGTCATCACATTTTTATTATTTGTAAAACTTACTAATATTACTTTAACACCTAAAGTGGTACTTATTCTATTTTACAGCTAAAGTGCACTTTGACACCTAAAATACTTACTATAAAAGTATTTTAGTCATTCTAAATGGTTGGTGAAGGGGTTTGATCATAATGCCACATAACAAATATGTACGAACCTGTGTTGTAGCATACGAGGACTCGAGATGTTGAGAGGTGTTGAATGTATGTTGAGACAAAATAAGATTACAAGTAACTTGTACATTTTATGTTATGTATCAAGTTATATGTTTTTCATCAATCAAAACAAACGAGACTGTATAGATTAAATATCGTAATATTTGCACTAACAGGCTTCATACTCTGATTCGTTGTTACTTGCTTTAAATGTGAATCTTAGGGCGTAGGTGAATTCCTCTCCCTCTGGGCTGATGAGTACCAGCCCTGCCCCAGAACCGTCCACGCATGAGGATCCATTTGTGAACTGTTTCCAGGGATCCGGCGGTTTTTCTTCTTCCATTGGTTCACTTTCGGAATCATCTTCTGGTCATTCTACTATGAAGTCTGCCAAGATTTGTCCCTTGACTAAGACTCTTGGTCGATAGTGTATATCATATCCTCCCAGTTTGATGCTCCATTTTTGTAGTCTTCCCGCAACCTCTGGTTTTGATTGGATTTGCTTGATTGGCTGATCCGTAATTACAACCACAGTGTGTGCTTGGAGGTATCTTTTTAGGCGCCTGGTGGCGTGCACCAGGGATAACACTAGTTTTTCCATTGGGTTGATCTCCGGGCCTCTTAAGGCGCGGCTCACAAAGTAAATTGGTATTTGCTTTTCCTCCCTTTTCGTCATTAGCACCGCATTTACTGCTCCCTTAGCAACTGCTAGGTAAATGATTAATTCTTCTCCTTCTACTGGTGCCGTTAACGTTGGGAGGTCAGCTATTACTTTTTTCATTTGTTGGAAAGCTTCCCCCGCTTCTTTTGTCCAATGAAAGTCACTTTTCTTTGTGTACTTCTTGAGTGTCTTGAAGAAAGGTAATGACTTTTCCGCTGATTTTGAAATGAACCGGTTCAGGCTTGCTGACTTCCCATTTAGTGTTTGCACTTCTTTTAAACACTTGGGAGAGGGGAGGTTGGTGACCACTTCCGCTTTATCGGGGCAGGCCTGTATGCCTTTGGTGCTGATGGTGTAACCCAAAAATGTTCCTTCTTCTACTCCGAAAGTACATTTTTTGGGGTTCAATTTCACATTGATACTTTTCAATGTTCGGAACATTTCTTTCACATCCCTGATAATATCATTTTCCGTGCGGCTTTTTATTACTAGATCGTCCACATATACCTCTAGGTTTCTCCCAATCTGTTTGTAGAAGGCTATGTCTACTAACCGTTGGTATGTTGCTCCGGCATTCTTTAGTCCGAATGGCATTTTAGAGTAACAGAATATACCTTCGTTGGTAATGAATGTTGTTTTTTCCTCATCCTCCTCAGCCATTTGTATCTAAGAAGCATTTGAAGCGATATCCGCAGAGGGATTCTATCTTCCAGTCTATCTCTGGCAGCGGATAACAGTCATGCGGTCACGCTTTGTTTAGGTCTTTGAAGTCAACGCACATTCTCCAGCTGTCATCATGTTTCTTAACCATTACGGGATTGGCTAACCGATTGTGGTAATGCACTTCCTTCATGATGCCTGCTTCGACAAGCTTTTCCACTTCTTCCCATATTGCTTTGTTTCTTTCTAGGGCTTGGCCACGTTTCTTTTGTCTGATTCGGGTATATCCCTCGCGGATGTTGAGGCGGTGCTCTGCTTTATGCCGCGGGACTCCCGTCATGTCTGCCGGACACCAGGCAAACACGTCCAGATTCCTTCGTAACAACTCACATAGTTTTGTTCGGCCTTCCTCTATGAGAGTGGAGCCTATTGTCACTGTTTGATCCGGATGTTCTGGGTGAATTGCGACTTTGATCTTTTCTTTCACTGGGGAGTCGGCCACGGGGGTTCCTTCTGTCAGCTCGTAAACCATTGTACATTCAAGCGGGATGATTTTGCTACTCCGCAGTGTGAGTACTCCTCCCTCAACTGGGAATTTCAACATGCCATGTGCCATTGATGGCACCGCTTGTATTTTTCGTACCCCCGGTCGCCCTACAATTCCGTTGTAAGGTGAGTGCGACCTCACTATGGATAATTTCATCCATGCGGAGGCGGCGTGCTCTTCGTCGCCTATCTTTACCTGGAGTGTTATCTGCCCTATTGGCCATATGACATTATCACCAATCCGATAAGAGGTACTGATGCGCGTGATGTGTCGTTGCGGTTTAGCAGTGTTAATGCCTACTCAAGTTTTACATTTATATTTAGCCGACTTATCAATAACACACACACTTAACGAGCAGTGTACCCGGTCAGTTTGTATATAATGGTAAGTAGAGTGTCGATCACTAAGAGTGGAACGTATTATCTAGTTATCCTAATCAGTATTTTAATATCTAAGTTAGCTTTACAGTCTAATCTAACGAAAGGGGTTCAGCCTGAGAGACTGGCACAGTTTGGTTATTTAATTAAACAGTAAAAACTAATGAGAACAAATCAGCGAATAGCATACACGTACACAGATAGATAATAGAGACAATAAGAAGACCTGTCCTGATAATTAAGCAGCTTGTCACTTGTTTTATTGCTAGTTTTATATGAAGTGTATATAATTAAGCCCGTACTCGTTGGTTTCATTATATCGGCGAGTAAACCCTTAATGATTACTTATGAATATCCTACTTATCCAAAGACATCGGATTAAATAGGCGAGGAAGGGGTATGGCAGCCCAAGCAGTGCTCAGCTAGACACAGAGGTTATCAATGCACTATATAAGTCACCAAAGACATCATCATATAAACTTTTATTGATGGGAAAGCAATTTTGAGAGGTGTGTATGATTTTCCGTAGTCACATACACATGCCCATCTATCTTGACGAATTAAAGCGTACTATTACAATAAAACAAAACTACTTAATGAATTGAATACATGCAGGACCTTCTTACAGCTCTAATATCTTCGATTTGGGTGTGTCTTGTGTTGCTTCTTCGATTGAACTCGGCTCCTTAGGGTTATATTGCACACAAAATTCGTCTAGGTCTTGGGGTATTTATAGTTTCTGTCTTAGGGTTCGATGCGGCGCATGTAATTGGTAGATGCGGCGCATTGACTTAACTTCGCGTGGGGTCCAAGATTAATATATTCCGGAATATTCGTACACCGTCTTCAGATGCAGCGTAACTTGAATCTTTATGCGGCGCATGTCCTTTAGTATATTGGATTGTATCTGGTGAAGTCTTGATAGTTATACGCCGTATGTCAGAAGTGTAATGCGGCGTATCTGGAGTAGAACGAGCTTGATCTTCTTCTTTGACCAAAGTTTCATATGCGACGCATGATAGAATTACATGCGACGCATTCTTCAAAGTCAGGTAATGGTCTTCGAATTTATCTAAGTATGATATTGCGGCGTATCTGTTGAGAGAGATACGGCGCATCTTCTGGATTTCAGTAGACTTTTGACATCTTGCTCGTTTTGCTTCATAATTAGTCCAAAATCGCCAAGTTTCACCTATTGCCTGTTTTTACCTGAGAATTACTAAAGTAAACATTAAAGTACCGATTCTCATATATAATATAGTAAAACAAGTCAAATAAATAGGATAAATGATTATAATAATATGTACTTATTTGAGTTCATCAAATATCCCCCCACTTGAACTTTACTTGTCCCCAAGTAAACCTTAAATTTTTCTTATGAAAATGTATCCTAAAAGGTATTAGGATTTATTTTTATCATTAATGCACGTATTCGTCTTATCATAATCACACAACCAAACACTTAACGAGTTAGAAACAAAATAAATTTTCAATATAAAACAATTCTAAATCGTTTAGTTGCTCAGTTGTGACAAATATTCTATCATAAGCTTGACAAGTATACGCATCTCCCCTACTAAAGCCAAGGAGTAAGAAGTATAAAGCGGTAAAAAGGGTTTTGAGGCTTAAGGGTTCAACCTAGCTTCGTTCAAATATCTCATGCATAAACTTAGTAGATCGCTGAGTCTTCGACGCTTCAACTAACGGATGGTCACTAGTGCACTTCTCAGAGCGCGCTAGTCAATTAATCTAATACTCGGATGGTCACTACCTTATCCATACATTTAATATTTTCACTAAGTCATCATCATATCCGGATGCTCGAAAGCTAACAACGAACATAACAATACGGTTGGGTAGGGATAACATTTAGGATATAAATTGGTGTAAAATAAAAAATGAACAAACAAATAAATCAAAATCCTAAGTGTGGTTAATTACTTTCCCAACTATCACATGAATAAGACTCATATCATTAAATAACTCACGCTTTTGACTCATGTAACCCACGCTTTAGGTAGACACGAATTATACTCAATAAAATCTTAAACAAAGAATAATCCTTAGTTGGCGTTCCCATAATGGCCACTCCCATTCAATCCATCAATATAATACAACAACAAATAGTGGTGATATCTCCCACTTAATACAAAACTTTACATAAGTTGGTTAAACAAACTTCCAACTTCTTATGTTTCACTTTCTTTTCTATTTTTTCGATTTTTTTTATGTGTAAAATTTCACAACTTTTTCTATCATGATTTTTCCGGATAATTTTTCCATACTTTTCATAACTTTCAGAAATAATTGTAATAGTGAAAGTAGTAAACACACGAAAAAAATAAACTAGAATTATACAGTATGTACTTTCACTCCAATTGCATTGTGCAATTTCCCGACCTAACCAAAGATAATGAATTACGCACGCGAACACAGGTAATGTAAGGAAACACACTTTGCCTAAAGTAACTAACCACGGATTTTAATCTACAGGGTAGGCTAAGGTGTAAGGGTGTAACGAAACATTTTTAACAAAGGTATAAGAAACGAAAGGAATGGCTCTGAGGGTTTTTCTAGGGGTATCTTACTCTAAAAGTGAGAGTAAACAAAAGGGTTTATACGGGGGTTAACTAACCAATGTAGTTAGTTAATATCACATAACATATAAAAGCTTTTTGGGTGTAATCCTAGAAATTTACCAGGTTAGACAAGTCACTCTAATTATATCGATAGTACTCATTATTGTGGTCTTGAATAGTATACAAGCCAAGTTCTAAAGTTTACAAGTCACCGGCACAATAAAGTTTTACTTTTTTGGAAGAAATAAGGCTATATGTGCGGTTATGTAATTTAGACTTACACAAAAACATGCTAAAAAAATTTTAAATTTTGATATATTAAGCGTATTTTAAGGATATTTTGAAAAGTTTAGGACAAGTAAGCGTTCTAATTCTCCATCCCCCCACTTAAGTTAAACAACGTCCTCGTTGTTTGTGTCAAAGGTTAAAAACTGGAAAAATAAAAGAATTAGAACGGAAAAACTCCCCTGATATTTGCTCGGAATGATCCTCCATTGTGTTTTTGAGCAAAAATCAATTTTCTTGTGGATGAGAACGTTTAAGCTTCATGAATGATGTTTCCACAGAAAGTGCAGGAATCTATAATACCATCTAGACTTTATCACACCTGAGTTAAGAAGGTTCAAACTTGCATAATATATTAGTAGTTAGTGAAAATAAAACCTAAAAATTAAAAATTAAAAATCATCAAGTCAGTCGATACGCCGCATCCTATGGAAGAGGATGCGCCGTATCGAGCCTGGAATACATACGAATTAGAATAAAAGATGCGTCGCATTCTTTAACAGGGATGCTCCACATTAAATAAACTGATAGAATGTTTTAAGCGAAAAATAAAATTGCAGAAATTAAAAAGGATATGACCAGTGCAGATGATACGCCGCATTCTTCGATGGAGATGCGCCGCATCTTCTGCAGGTCTGACAGACTTGACTCAAACCGAAAAATAAAGATAAAAATTCCGGGTTGTCTCCCGGTCAACACTTGTCTTTATTCCAGAGTCTTCAAGTTAGACTCACGTTCAGCTCCTATTTGGTTCTTGTCACGTGCCATCCTACTTCCTTCATATGAAAGATGTTCCCATATAGTTCTGCAACATTTTCTTCTGTACGCGCAAGCTCATTGAATTTGGTACTCTTGATACCAGCATATTCTTCCGATGGTCCGAAGGAGTACTTAACTACCTCAAATTTTTCAGCGGTAAAGGTTTGAGGCTCTTGATACGGTATCTCGAGAAGTTGACATTTTCGTTTCTTAAGTGATTCTGTTTCCTTGTTGACAAAGTTAGACTCTTAATTACAAACTATATAATCCTCAAGTTCATCTGTGAGTTCGTTATCATTTTCTTTAATCGATTCCGGAACATCATTCTCAACATTTTCAATAGGATGATAACTATCCTCACTACTTGATTCGTAATTGCTCTGAAGTTTTTCCCATTCTTTCTGAAGTTTCCATTGTAGTCTTCGGTCAAGCTTTGTATAATCATCAAAACTCCTATGCACCCATTCCCAAAACGTCATGTCCTTAGGTTCGCGAAGTTCCTTGAGGCCTTCAATCCTTGCCTTCTCTTGTAAAGCTTCGTTTTTCCTCTCACCGTCTTCAACCAAGTCATACCAACTGTAATCTGCAAAGCTTATATCGCTTCCATTTTGTGTCATGCCAATTAAATTACCTCATTACAGATTCCATTGTTCCTCCATTTACAGCTTGGCCATTCACAAGTTCCGTCCTTAAAGCGAATGGGCTCACAGCTATATATTAATTCATCGTAAAATACTGATTTATCGGAAACCCACGGAATTTGATCATTCCATTCATATAACCAAGTGTTCTTGAATGCATCAAAAGTTTTGAATCTAGGTAAGTCTCCAGTTAGCACATCAGTATCGATCTTTAACAAGTAGTTAAATTCATTAAACTCCTTGCATAGAGGGGATTCATAATCAAACAAGTTTGTTTCAATCCTAAACAATTCGCCCTCCTCGTTGTCTATCTCCTCTTCATCATTCCCTGTTCTCCAGTAAGTCCAGAGTTCATTCTTCAAAGATGAATTCATCTTTTCAGGGAAAAGAAACTTAGATTTCAACCAACAGGCGAATTCAGGGCTAAACTTTTCCAAAAACTTAATTTTAAGCTCAACCCAACTGGAAAGCGGTTTGTCGAGTTCAAAGTTCAGCCAACGCATGGCTTCCCCTGTTAGTTTATTTGGAAAAACTCGGAGCATGAATTGGTTATAGGTCATATTCTTCGTTTTGTAGAGTTTAGCAATTTCAAGGATTCTTTCCATGTGTTCATCAGTGTCTTTATTCTTAAATCCTCGAAAGGTGTTATCTCGTAACAAATTGAGAAATCGCCCTCTTATAACAAATTTGTTGTTACCTTCGAACCACTGTTTGGAAATCTTGGCAATATTGTTAGCTTGTGTATTATCTTTTGATGGAAGCATTGTTGTTTCTGGTGCTTTCTGAAATCAGCATAAAACTATCAGTAAGATTTGTTCAAGAAAGTATGATATCGGAAAATTAATAACGAATCCGGAATACGAAAAATAAAAGTTGCTGATATCTGCAGACGATGCGCCGTATCCTAGAAAAAGGATACGCCGTATCTTATTACGTTTAAAATTAAAATCAGACTTTTATTCAGAAAATAGATACGTCGCTTTGGAACTACAATACGCCGTACCTGTTAAATATCAAAAATCAGTTATATTTATAAAAATTAAATGCGCCGCATAAGCAGAAGCTGATGCGTCGTATTTTCGTTACGTTTCAAAATACAAAATTTTTGATTCAGTAGATGCGCCGTATCGATAAAATCGATGCGTCGCTTCTGTTTAATTAATCCGAAAAGTGTTTTTAATATAAATATAAAATAAGTCGTATCTATAAAAATAGATGCGTCGTATGGCGTTAGGGTTTCGAAAAATTCTTATTAAAAACAGAATACGCCATATCTTGGGGAAAGATGCGTCGTACTTGAATTATTAAACGTGTTGTATTTATAAAAAAAATTAAAACGCAATACGCCGCATCTGTAAAACAGATCGCCGTATCGTTTGTATTAGCACAATACAACGTCAGCAGTTAGTACAAAAAAAGGAAAATAAAATAAAAATAAAAATTACAGAAAATAAAAACAAACAAAAATAGTAAATATGCAAATTATACAATGAATGCAATCTAACTAATATACAACAAAGTTAGTGGTTAGAATCTAAAAACCAAATAAAAAGAAAATCTAATTAAAATCCTAATCAAATTAACAGATAATAACAATTCACTCCCCGGCAACGGCGCCAAAAACTTGATGCGCGTGATGTGTCGTTGCGGTTTTGCAGTGTTAATGCCTACTCGAATTTACATTTGTATTTAGCCGACTTATCAATAACACACACACTTAACGAGAAGTGTACCCGGTCAGTATGAATACAATGGTAAGTAGAGTGTCGATCACTAAGAGTGGAACGATTTATCTAGTTAACCTAATTAATGTTTTAATGTCCTAAGTTAGTTCTACAGCCTAATCTAACGTAAGGGGGGTTCAGACTGAGAGACTAGCACAGGTTGGTTTTATTAAACAATAAATTAAACTAATGAGCACGAATCAACGAATAACATANATTTAGCCGACTTATCAATAACACACACACTTAACGAGAAGTGTACCCGGTCAGTATGAATACAATGGTAAGTAGAGTGTCGATCACTAAGAGTGGAACGATTTATCTAGTTAACCTAATTAATGTTTTAATGTCCTAAGTTAGTTCTACAGCCTAATCTAACGTAAGGGGGGTTCAGACTGAGAGACTAGCACAGGTTGGTTTTATTAAACAATAAATTAAACTAATGAGCACGAATCAACGAATAACATACACGTACACAAATACATAATAGAGACTATAAGAAGACCTGTCCTGATAATTAAGTAGCTTGTCACTTGTTTTATTGCTAGTTTTATATGAAGTGTATATTAGTTAAATCTTTCTCGTTGGATCTCATTATATCGGCGGGTAAACCCTTAATGATTACTTATGACTATCCTATTTATCCAAAGACGTCAGATTAAATAGGCGAGGAAGGGGTATGGCAGCCCAAGCAGTGCTCAGCTAGACACAGAGGTTATCAATGCACTAATATAAGTCACCAAAGACATCATCATATTAACTTTAATTGATGGGAAAGTAATTTTAAGAGGTGTGTATGATTTTCCGTAGTCACATACACATGCCCATCTATCCTGATGAATTAAAGCGTACTATTACAATAAAACAAAACTACTTAATGAATTGAATACATGCAGGACCTTCTTACAGCTCTAATATCTTTGATTTGGGTGTGTCTTTCCTTTGCTTCTTCGATTCAACTCGGCTCCTTAGGGTTATGTTGCACACAAAATTCGTCTAGGTCTTGGGGTATTTATAGTTTCTGTCTTAGGGTTCGATGCGGCGCATGTAATTAGTAGATGTGGCGCATTGACTTAACTTCGCGTGGGGTCCAAGACTAATATATTCTGGAATATTCGTACACCGTCTTCAGATGCGGCGTCACTTGAATCTTTATGTGGCGCATGTCCTTCAGTGATACGCCGTATGTCAGAAGTGTAATGCGGCGTATCTGGAGTAGAACGAGCTTGATCTTCTTCTTTGACCAAAGTTTCATATGCGACGCATGATAGAATTACATGCGGCGCATTCTTTAAAGTCAGGCAATGGTCTTCGAATTCATCCAAGTATGATATTGCGACGTATCTGTTGAGAGAGATACGGCGCATATTCTGGATTTCAGTAGACTTTTGACATCTTGCTCGTTTTGCTTCATAATTAGTCCAAAATCGCCAAGTTTCACCTATTACCTATTTTTGCCTGAGAATTACTAAAGTAAACCTTAAAGTACCGATTCTCATATATAATATAGTAAAACAAGTCAAATAAATAGGATAAATGATGATAAAAATATGTACTTATTTGAGTTCATCAGGTACTGTGGCCGGGACCCTGTACTTCTTATCTCAGGCCGGAGCCTATTGAAGCAGTGTACATATAATATTTCGGAAGCTGAGCCCCCGTCCACGTATATGCGGTGTACGCAGTGGCCTCCAATTTCTGCCTCTATGATCATTGGGCCTTCATTCCCCTCATCTTCCCCCAAAGGCGGGAAAGATATTTCCGGATCGAGAGAGAAGCTCTGTGTTATTTTTTGCTTGGCTGACTTTTGCCAAGTTTGTATCATTGGGATGGCCTGTGCCTTGTCTTTTAAGGATGTTTCTCCTTTCTTTGCTATCTTTTGCTGATCCTTTTCGCTATTTTGCTTTAGCTCCTTGATCACGTGTGACAGCTTCCAGTTTTTTTTTTATCAATTCTTCGATTTGCCTTTTTAAGTGTATGCACTCATCCGTGCTATGCCCTACCTCTCCATGGAAGTCACAGAACTTGTTAACGTTCATTTTTTCGACCAGGGTCGTCATTGGAGGTGGGGGCCTGAATTTTGCTTTTTCTAGGGCCAAAATTTCCTTTGGGGATTTAGAGAGAAGGGTGAACCGGTCTGGTCTCCTGTCCGACCTCCGTTGGCTCTTAAATCCCCCTTTCCGAAAATTCTGCTTTTTACTTCCGTCGGATTGTCCCCATGATGAAGATGGTTTTCTTCGTCCCTGATTTCCAGCCGCCACCTCTCCCCTGAGGAAGGACATGGTTGTCTTCAACATTTCATCAACGGTTCTAGGGATATTGTCATGCAAGCGCTTAATTAACTCCGGGTTGTTTATCCCGTGCATGAATCCCGATATTTTTAACACCTCTGGGGCTCCCTTCACGTGTCTGCACTCCTTTTTGAAACTTTCATCAAATCTTCCGTAGATTATCCTTCTCCTTGCTTTATATTATGAAGCTCCATGAGATCCTTGATGCACTTCTTTTGCTGGAGGAAGTTTGCGAGGAATGCTTCCTTTAGTTCATCATAAATGTCAATTGTTTCTGGTGGGAGATCGTCAAACCATACTCTGGCGGAACCTGTTAGCGTAGAATTAAACATGTGACACCAGACTGGCATAGCCCAGCGTTCCACTTTTTCCGCGGATTGGAAGATCTTTAGATGGTCCTCCGGATCCTCGCTTCCATCGTATGTCTTGACCTGAGTCGGCATGCGGGTCCTTTTTGGCATTTTGAAGTGACGAATACGGGGAGTGAACGGGTCGGAGTCCCGACATGACCAGCCAGGTCATCGTCATCAACTTCATATCTTTGCCTGCTTGACCTTGACCTCCTCCTCCTGTGACCCCGAACTTCTAGGTCGTCCTTGCATCGAGGAGGTGATCCTCGGCTGTGGTGTCTCCCAGAATCACGGGAGCAGAGACTTTGGTAACGGCTATCTTCCTTTCGTTGGTCATCACGGTAAGACTGATGTCGGGAGTGTTGCGAGTATGCGGACATACTTTTATCTTTGCTTTCGCCCCCGAGCCTATAGAACACTCCGTTTTCTAGCCTCCTGAACAGATCTTTTCTCTCTAGACCCCTCCCCCAGGAGACCTCGACCTGTGGCTTCGCGAGCTAGGGCTCGCGGATGCACTTCGATGACGTTTAGCTTCAATCTTTCGCCTTAGGTCCTTCTTCTGGTGGGGCGTCATGGACTCAGATTGTTGTGATGTTTCCTCGAAGAGGTGAGCCATTACTTCGTCGATCTTCTGTTGTTTTTGTTTTTGACGATATTTCTCAACCATAATTGGCATGATTTGGTCGTAGTTCCTTTCACAGTAACCTTAGAGATCTGTGCTAGGTGTAGGTACGCCATTGCCTCCTAATACCATCTCCTTATCCTTTACGCCCGTATTTCGCACGGGGACGTGGGTGCGGACGTGTTGGTGTTTGCTTGCTGGCTCAGGGTGACTATTTTTTGAGAACGCAGTTGTGCACTGGGTCCCACGGATGGCGCCAACTTATTATTGCAGAAAGTGTGACGGGTTGAGATTGGGCTTGATAACGCTTTTGGGCTACTCCGGACGAGTGTCTCAACTAGTAAATTATGCACTATTCCAAGTGAATGTTTGATTCCTACACAAATAAGAGTAAACCGTTAGCCTTACCGTGGGGACGGACCCTACGATTAAGCTCTGGCGTGAGAGTAAGTACTCATGTTATCAGAGGAATGTGAGAGTATTAGGATGAGTGAGAAACTCGTACCTCGAAATGTGTACTGAGGTTACCTTTTATAGGTGATGGAAATGCTAGGGTTTCCTATCATTTCGCATACTTGCTATAGTGACCGAGGTGGGACCCTTGTCGGGCAAGGTTCCGGAGCTTAATCGATGTTCTGTGGACGTGAGCGTACTTCGGGAGTGCCGCTCAATTTGTCCGTAGATATCCTTATGCCCTGCTCGTGGCTTGGGCATTTAGTTATACCCGGCTTCGTGGGTTTATTGGACCGGAGCCCAGTTTGTAGTGGGGCCGGAGCCCAGTTTTGCCTGTTGGGCCGGAGCCCGATCTGTGTGTTGGGCCGGAGCGTCTGTATAGTGCAGTCCAGGCCCAGTAGGCATGCTATCCGTACAATACGTCATCATTGGCCGATTCACTTGATATCATGGAAAGAAAATGTTATGTCATTCACTTGAGGGAATGCATGTTTAGTTATACGTGAAATATCATGATCGCTTCTTCAAGCCATATTTAACACGATCAAGTCACGAATGACTTTGTCAAAACTTCTTCATTAAAATCAATTTTTTTTGTTCATTTATTGAAACTGATGATTTGTTTAAAAATCATGTACATTGATGAACAAAAAAAATTTGCAAATCACATGACATTTAACATAAATATGCATATAACAAATAGAACTTTAGGTTCCAAATAAACTATATAATCATAACCGATGGTTATGTTATTGTGATTCGCTTGAGAGGATCATATAGAACATAAGGTTCTTAGTGCATATGTTATTGTACATTTAAGTTATGTTGTTTCGATTCTCTTGAGGGAATCACAACTAAATTATAACAATAACTTGAGTTTATGTTATTTTGATTCTTTTATGAAGAATCGTGATAGAACTTGTGGTTCTTTTTTTTCAAACATAGAATGAGATCTTTTGAAAGAATCATATTAGAAATTGAGGTACTAACTAATTTTTCTTTAACATGATGTTATGTTATCTTTTGATTATTCTAAGAAAATCACAATTGAATATCTTAACAATAACTATTGAGGTTATTGCATTTTGATGCTATTCATTGTAGCAGAAACTGAGGTTTCATAACTATAATCATAACATTAGGTTATGATATCTTTTGTTATTTTTTTTAGAAAGGCAAGATATCAATACGACACCCTGAAAAAAGAGGGAAACGAAAAATACAAAACATTGCACCCCACCTCAACCAATCAAGATAATTAAAAGGAGAATGAGGGAAAAAAAATACAACTACAACCGAATGATAAAGCAGACACATGACACTAAGAGCACTAGGTGCAATTACTCACTTGATCTCGCCACTCCTACGTGGCTACTCACCACTGCATCCTTCCCCCCTCTTCAAAGCTCACCGGTTGCTCCTCCTCGTCTGCACGACGAGGTTGTAAATTGTAATTGTTGTCATTTTTATTTTTTTTTGGTGGTATGTTTGCAGGTATATATGGGAGGAACAAAGTTAACAGGAGGAAGAAGATGACAAATGTTACAGTTTTGGTCCTTCGTGGTTTAGTCATTGTGGTTTTCTTTATTTACGTTTTGGCCCTTGTGTTTTTCCTTTTTTATTTACAGTTTGCTATTTTTTTTTTTTAGTTTTTAAGTAAATAACATTTTTACGTTTAGTTATTTGTTTTGAATGAAACAAATTTAACTTGTTTGAAAAATGAAAATAATAAAAAAAATAAAGTTGTAAATGGTGGGCCCCAAATGAGTAAGTTGAGGTTAGTTGTTGATGAGTGAGGGGGGTAGTTGTGAAGAGGATTTAAGGTGATGTGGCACCCGTGGGTCTCAAATTAGGAGCTTGGGTTGCTCATTGCACCAGGTGCTCTAATAAAACTGATGCAAGAAATTAAAAAAGTGAGGGCCCATTGACTCAACCCATGAACCAAGATGAGAGTATGAGACCATATACACTAGGCATTGATGGCTCCTTTTAGCGTACAGCAAATTCCCAAATAACCTGCTGCAAAATCAATCCCACACTGCTGCAATATCCAAACCTACACTGCTGCAATAACGCACACAACCTGCCCATGCGCTTAGATTAAAATCCAATCGCATACTGCAATATCCCAGTAGTAATATTTACAAGAGAGTTTAATATAAAGGGTAAGAAGAAGAAAATAAACTTCATTAGTTTCTTGCTTAAACATAATCAAAGAATGTAATTATTGGAATAGATAACCAATACACTATAACTTATCAGTTTCGAAGGTTTTCTTACAATTTAGATAGGTCTATTAATGATAAAATTCTTATATAAGAGTTATCATCAAATCTTTTTCCTAATAAAACAAAATCCTTAGTGGGGACTTTTTCATGTCAAATCATACCTTATTTGGTATTTTTTTTTAAATTGAATTTTTTCCATGAATTACGAAAAATAATTCAACCTTATAATTTCCCGATTTAGCAAAAATAATTAAAATTTTCGTCTATACGTATTATATGTTGAAAAAAACTAAATATACACAAGTACTTGAAATTTAATACTTAATAGATTTGGGTGCGAAGTGTAAAATCAGAAAAAGCGGAACACAAATTCTTCGTAACAATATACAACTAAAAAGAAACCTAACAACACAAAAACTTCCCACTAATCAAACATAAAAACCTCAAATTGATGATCGATCGATCACAATCAAACATAAAAACCTCACAATTAACAACATAAAAACACCCCACTAATCAAATGAGTTGAAAGATGAAGGTTTTTGTGAAGAGAACTCACTTTGAGATTGATGTCAAACCAAAAGACATGGTTCGTGTTTGTTTCGTTTTTTAATTGAATATGAATAATGGGTTTGTATCGTTTCATCTGATGTCAATGTTGTAAGGTTTTCTCATTGGTTTAAGTGGTATTATTGTAATTAGGGATTCTAATTGATATTCTAATTGAATGATGTGTTTCTTTGATTAGCATGTATTTATACCGGATTTGTTCTTACTAAATCGACTTTTTTTTTTGGGGTGTATGTTGTAATTAGAACTAAAACTACAAATCTGAGGTACTGAGTCTTTTTTTAGGATTGTATGTTTTTATTAATAGTTTTGTGGCTTACTAATAATCTATACTTTGCTCCAATCATCACATCATATTTACATGCCTTTGGTTTAGTTGTTATAGCTATAAGCATTGTAATCTCACTAAAAGTGATTTTTAGTGAACACTGTTCTGATGCCACTTTTGGAATATATATAATTTGGAGTCTTTGTGCATTAGGCAATTAACACTAAAGTCTACACGTTTAGAGTCTTTGTGCATGAACATCTATGTTTTTTGCAAACTCTAAATGCTTGATGTACTTACATATAAAAAAATCGAAAATATGCATCATCCTCGATGCTATTTTTAATAATTGTAGGCAAGAATTATAAATTTTTTTAGAAAAATGTACATTAACCATTCATTCTCTTTCACCACCACATTCATCCTCTTTCGTCAAAAAATAACAAAACCTAAACCTGATACATGTCATGAAGTAAATGTTTTTAAAGTTTGTATAGTGCTTCTGCATTTTCTCGGGACATCTAACGATGTTAAATTTGAATCCGATATGTGTGGTTATATAACATAATCATTACAAACTGCAATGCCAAACATCCCTTTACCCTTAGTTAATGAAAGAATACCCCTACGATGAATTGGTAAAGCTTTTTGTCACACATTTGGGAGTTATAATGCTCAAATTTTGCAAAGCCTACTATCATTGTGTGATTCCCTTTTTAAGTGTGTATTATGTTGCGTTATGTTTTAGTCGACGTACTGAAGAACTCTCTGCTTGCTATGCATTTACATAAAAAATGTTCTCTGTTCTCTATTTTGTTAATTTAACCCTATTTACCCTGCTGGCCACCATATCTTCTTAAAGATAATGTTGTTTTGCAGGATGGACCTTATTTACAGTTTGTGGGAAGTTTCACTGCTTGGTCAACGTAAAAAAGGTATCTTTTTTCTGTTTGCAATTGTAGCAGTATATTACAACTGTTATGCTATGAATTCTTATTAGAAATAGTTGTTTGTTATAGGTTGGGCATGCGGGGACTCTTGATCCTATGGCAACTGGTTTGCTTATCGTATGTAACTTTTGGTCATTTTACTGTTGCGACTGATATAAATCTGATCAAAAATCAGGATACAAGATGGGGAAAAACCTTTTTCTATTGCAACTGATATAAATCTGATCATCTAACATAGGTAATCTGATCTATAGTTGTATATTTTGGCTCGTGTTTAGAGGCATCAAGTGAATACTTGGATCCAATTAAATTTTACAATCATAATACTCACACTTGCTCAATGTATTATACGAGGTGGAGAATTATAGATGAAAGTGTATAATAATCATGCCTTAAAAAAACCTTTTTCATTAAAGAATCTGTCGTATATATTGGCGCAACCTAATTGTGTGGGCTTGATCCATTATAGTGTTTATGTCCTTTTCACATAACTTATTCAAAAGTTATGAAGTTTTATATGCTGCACTTCCCTTGCATTTTTGTTGTGATGACGATGTTTTAAGTTTCTGGTCACAATGGAGTAGGTATATAGATCAATTATAATAACCCAACATAGCAGTAACGTTTACCCTAGGCATTATATGCTTCAACTTATACATGCATACTAACTCAGATGTTAGAGTCCCTGCAAGAGTCTAATGTTAAGTTTTGGCTTTAGGAGTATAATCCTTTTTGTCTGTGTTTAAGGTACCTTTTTTCCTCTCAATGATTTTTTATGATATATAACGAAAAATTAAATTGAATTAGGAGCCGTGGTTGGTTATTGCTGTAAACAAGTAGAATTTTCTTCTGTAATAGGGAAGCCACATTAAGATTTATAATGTCAAAAAATGGTGGAAACTTCAGAAGAATACTGTTGCGAAAAACTTGTGATGGATAGTTACTGATACATCTCTTTCAATAGATAAACGTTCCCTGCTGAATTTTATTCGCCCCTTCCATTGGCATGTATTAAGCACCTTTATTCTTTGTATTTGACACAGAGTCGTTTGAGGTTCTATAAGGAACTTTCCAAGTATAAAAGCTAAATAAATAAACAGGTTGCTCCAATATTAGTGCCGCTTCTTAAATTTTATTTTCAAAAAGTTAGGAAAGTTGCAGTTTCAAGTACAAATTCATCCCAAATAAACTTAAAATTAGCCAAATATGCTGTTCCAAGCATTGACTTTTTCTTTGACCTGTAGCTATGCCTGAGTTACTTCGTTCAGCAAATTAGCTGTTAAGAAGGGCAGTCCCAGGATTGCAATGAGTCCTATGTAAAGAAATTGTCTGACTATGTCATGCTAGCTCTAATAGAGGCGTTACACAAGGTTAATTTTGTCATTTTTCCTCTCCTTAGTTCAGGTTGTTTCCATTATTTACTAAATTTTTTCCACAAGAACCCGAGACTGAAATATGTGCAAGTATGCTGGATGCAATCAACGAGTGTGTTCAGGTGTGCATCATCTAGTTTTCTACTTATCAGAAGTTATTCTTGGTTTTAAATCTATTGTTATTTTTGGATTTAGATATGTGGACCTCTTTTGTATGAACCCAAGCTAGAAGCATAGTGGAAGAGCTAAAACATGTCATTACAGCCAGTTTAACGAGAAGCAATGAAAGAGCAAAGAGAGCGAAAGCAGAGGACTTTGAAGCAGAGGAAGGTGAAATGCTTTTTAGTATTCATGGATTATTATGGGTACTGACAACACTTATATTATTTCTCATAAATTATGTTTTTATTTCTGAATCTAGGTGGGTGATTGTTGGGCTCTCTACTTAAGACCTATAAGGCTCCATTTTTGCCTCTTTTTGACGAAGTGTTCCCTTACTTGATGCCTATGTAGGTAGGTATTGTGTTCCATTATATATGGGTTTATATAATTTCTGTTTTCTAGCATGACATTAATAAACCGTAACTTTAGGGCAAGGATAGGACATCTGAGGAGAAAAGAATAGCCATTTGCGTATTTGATGATGTAGCTGAACATTGTGGAGATGCGACATTCAAGTGAGCCTTCGACATTTTTAGTCACTACAATGTTCCAGATGTTCTTGCTCTTATGCTTTTTTTAATTTTTAATTTTAATTATTTTATTACAGGTATTATGAAACTTTCCAGTTGTGTTGGAAGCATGAAATGATACAAGCACAGACGTCACCCAGGTATGAACAATGCTGTCATGGTGATTTTGAACATATGATGATAATTTTCTTGGGTAATTAATTCTAAACATATTAAGTACCTATTAAGGCTGCTGTTTATTGGGGTTGTTTTATGGGCTGAGTTTGGGGGCGGTGCGTTCAGACTATTTGTTGGTTGTATGTTATATTAATGTTTTTAATTCGTGAATTGCATTCGATAACTTGAGTTGGAAGGTTATGGGTATGCCAAAAGGATTTGTTAATGGTTATGATGTGGTTTAAGAATAAAATTTATAGTTGAAGGGTTTAAGTAAAAGCTTAACATTTAGTGTGTCTGGGGTTGCTTATTAGGGGTTCTAGAAGGTGTTTAGGTAAATATAGTGAAGTATCTTACGGAGTATTAGGTTATGCATTATATGAAGATAATAAGCTATCTCGAATTAGTTCAACAAAAAAAAAATCTATCTCGAATATTCACACAGCTTATGGATTGATAGTTTGCATGTGCCAAATAATATTTAAAAAAAAAAAAGCATACCTCAATGGTTTACCTGAGAAATCCTGAGAGGTGGCAATTATGACCCATTTACTAAAAAATAGGTCGCTTGGGGTTATGTACTATTTTAAAATGAGTCTAAATTCAAATTATTTTGTAACCATAATGTGTTGGTACAGTGATGTTAACTGTAAATTATTAGACATAACATTTCAGATATACACATTTCGATTGTTATCTTATATAGTGTACAACTATACTCCCTGTTTAAGTGACAACAAAGATCATGCTAGCCAGGAGCATAAAAAAGTTCTATGCATGGTAATTGTGCAATCAACATGCCCTTACTTCCACCTAGACATGTAAGCCATAAGTTGTAATTGTACAAGTCTTCTTGATTCATATGATGTGTATGTCTTCAAATACGTATCAGGTATTGTAACACACGTTATATACTTTCTATCAGCTGGTATTCTTTTTATCATGTTATACGCATCCTTTATGTCAATAACATTCTTGGCGTAAGATCCTGAAAATGACCAGACTGGACTAAAGTATACATTAGAAGATTTTTGTTTTCCACCTTTTGGAGAACAAACACAAAGCTGATATTGTGACAAATAAGCTGGTTGGCTGTCTACTTATGTTCTTTATCGACAAAAGGTGAAGTTGCTAAATTTTTTCTACAAGAACCCGAGACTGAAATATGTGCAAGTATGGTAGAAGCATTAAACCCATTGTGACAAATAAGCTGGTTGGTTGTCTACTTATGTTCTTTATCGACAAAAGGTGAAGTTGCTAATGATATAAATTGTTCTATGTGGTCAGATTGTTCCTGCGTGATTAAACTGCTTGCCATTAAAAGGTGACTTGATTGAGGCTAAAGTTGTACATGATGAGCTTTGCTCAATGGTGGAAAGGTAAAGTCTAGACTGTCACAAGAGGGTCTTTCCATATTTGTCACAATGGGTTTAATGCTTATTAAATAATTACAGAATTTCATTAGACATTTAATCGATTGATTAAATCAGCACGTTTTATATATTAGTTCCTCATATTATGAATTTGCAGCAAAAGAAAATCAGCATGAAAATTTTTCACGCGTATTAATTGGATATTTTAGATAAAACTTCTTCAATTTGTATGATGTCTATCTTACAACAGATATTATTTGCTCATATTGCAAACTGTTGGAATCCCTTGGGTTATATGTTCAAGTTATTGTTATATGTAATGATTGGTTCAAACAAACTACTATTACTCTGATAAAGAACCGGTTATGGAACTGAAGAAGAAAGAACTTGCAGAACTTGAAGCAGTGCAGAATTCCAATTGGTTGAAAACAACGGCCAAAAAGATCCTCTTGGTAAACTATAAAGTCTCTTTCATAAAACTCCAATAAAGTATATTTTCTTATATGGGCAACAAATTGCACAGTTTCTAACCTAATAGAATGACATTCCAATACAAAGTTTGTTAGTTTTTTTATTTTATTTTATTTTATTTTATTTTATTTTTGTTTTGTTTTTACTTTATATGGTTGTCATGCATTCATTTTCCAGGTGGCACCCAAAAAGAAGGTCAAGAATCAAAACCGTGGCAGGTGGCGAGAGCAAAACCACCAAAAAGAAGGACAAGTCTTCTAAGGATACTAAAGAACAACATGTTACAAATAGGCCGATGTCGGGAGCTCATCATCGGAAGCTACTGGATCAGTGACGGTTGAAGGCTTATCTGGAATTGATGTTAAGGAGAAGATGAAGTGGCTGCTGCTAAAAAGAAAAAAAATATAACAAGGAGATGGATGCTGCCACCTGAGCTATTGCTTCTAATGAGGTGTGGCAAGAAAAGAAAGGCTTGCAGCTGTTAAGGAGGAGAACCACTACAATCAGCAGCCCGTGTGTTAAGAGAAAGTATAGATTATGTTCATCGAGTGCACAATAAACACCCGTATCTCGGTTCTTTTTCATTTTAGGATGACGTTTTTTGCATAACAATATTTTCGCTTTTACTTCCAAAGTTGCTACAAGCTTAGGACTATACCGTATTTTAATTGGTAGTTTTGACCAATTCTTGCGTATATCTTGATATACCTATGGATGTTTAGTATATCTTGAAATTTGGATCATGGATGGTTTTCCTGTCTCTCATTGTTAAAATTCTTGCGTTTTTGATATTTTTATTTTTAAAGTTGGTCTTTTATGTGATAAGATATGTTTCATACTAAATGAGTAGTGGACATAAATTGGTACGAGTAGGCAAAAAAAGAAAAAAAAAATCAAAACTGAGGAGATTTGCTACAATTTTAAAAGTAACGTGATGGAGTGTTTGAGGAGATTTTAAAAATGTGAGATAAGGCTGCAAAGTATGAAATGTATCTGAAGGGAAAGTTTGATAGATCATGGTAGACACTATCAAAACCATAAATGAAGATATATATTGCTTTTTTGCTTAGTATAAATAAAAATATCAAAACCATATAGGTTATGACCCATGAACCAGAATTAGCTAATTAGTAGTAATTTTTGTTTTGGAGCTCAATGAGAAGAAATAATTTTGTGGATATGGCAACTTAAATCTGTTTACTCCATCTTACAAATAAGGTAATTTAAATGAGTTAGCTACGTGTACCAAAAACTATGAATTTTTAATATTCTGCATAAGATTAAACTATGAATATGAATCGATCTTAATTATCGATACAAAAATTAAAACAACATGTGGTAACTAAATATTGTACATAAAGATGATCATGTATATGCAAAAACTATCTATGAACCCTTACCACGTGCATCAAACAAAATATAAAAACCAAAATTAAGAACCGTAATGAAAACAAAAACAAAAATAACCTATTTAATTTTTAACAGATAAAAAACATTATTAAAAATTTTAAAAAAAATCTCGTGCGTGCACGGGCATTATAACTAGTATATAACAATAGTATGACAAACATATAACGAGATAGATTTCAACACAAAACATATAAAAAAAATATAGAAAATAAGATAAAGCATGATCTATGTAATGATTTGTGTTTGATAGTTTAAGCAATATTCAAGAATACCAACTCCATACATGCAGATTTATTGCTTTAAGTTCACTTAAATTATATTTATATAAAAATTATGACCAAAGTTTGCATGTTCGTATGTCAAACATTAGTAACTTAAATATGAAGAAAAACTCAAGAATTACCTCTTGAGATCCAAAATTACATTTAAAGTGTGCTGATAGCGTGTTATAAAATAATGAATAAGAACACATAAAAGGAGGAAGAGAAAATTCTTATTATGAGATGAATCAATAATGGTTACAGTATTACTTTATTTATAGTGTAAAAAGGTATTACATCCGTCTCATATTTATAGTCCATCTTTCCTTTTTCGGTCGTCCTAAATAATTGTCCACTTCTATAAATAGATAGGGGATATAGATCAAGTTTACCCATATTACCCTCATTTGAGGTTATTATTATAAACTTTAAAGAAGTTACAGTAAAAATTAATTGGTTAAAGGTAAAACTGTCTTTGTGCAAAAAGTAAGAAAGAGAAAGTTGTAATGATGATGTTTTCTTAAACTGTGTGTTTTTTGTCTATAGACAATAGTTTTGGGACGGAGGTATACAAGATAATAAGGAAAGTATTAATTAGAATCACATTAATAAGGAAAGATGAATCATTCATAATTTCACAATACATATGAATAAGTGGTATGATCTTTGTTGACAATTAGTCATGGTGTGGGCTTAAATAAGGATGTGGCCTAGTTGAATTTGGGCTTAAGATTTTCAATCTACAAAATCAGTAGTGTTAGTGTGTGTGACTGTACTAAGAATATGTGTGGAATGTATGATGGACATATGTCGCATTGAGAAAAGTTCATTTAGAAACTACGTTTTTGTTGCAAACTGAGAGACACATCCTCACCATCCATCTAATTTAATCAAATGGTGGGGATTAACCTAAGATTTAATATGCAACCTAAGTCCATGTCTTTTTCTTGCCTTTTTATCTTTCTTATTTATTAACTTCTTTTTTTCTTTAAATTTTTTTCTTTTCTTGTTTTGTTTTTTTTTCCATTCCCATTATTATTTTTTTTTATTCACCTTTTACTTTTTTTTTCCCTTTTTTTGGTCTTTTCTTTTCTATTAACCTTTTTTTCACGCTTTTTTATTGTCTTTTTTTTAATGATTTTTTTTAATTAACTTTTTAAAAAAAAATCACGTTTTTTTAAATTCACGTGTATTTTTTTAATTTACGTTTTTTATTTTAACTCATGTTTTTTTCACTTTCTTACTTTTTCATACATTTTCATACGTTTATAAGTGTTTCATCCGTTTTCATACGTTTTCGTCCGTTTTTTAAGTTTTTGTTCATTTTTTGATGTTTTCATCTGTTTTCAGATGTTTTCGTCAATTTTTATACGCTTTCGTCCGTTTTCATACGTTTTCGTCCATTCTTATACGCATTCGTTCGTTTTCAGACATTTTTGTCCGTTTTCATACATTTTTGTCCGTTGTTATACATTTTTTTCCCGTTTTTGTTTGTTTTCATACGTTTTCGGCAGTTGTTCTACGTTTTATGACATTGTCGTATGTTTTCGTATGTTTTTTACGTTTTCGTCTGTTTTCGTTCATTTTCTTACGTTTTCGTCCGTTTTCATACGTTTTCGTCCGTGTTCATACGTTTTCATCCATTTTGTTAATACAAATATCGTCCAAAAAACGTTATTTATATTTTACGATCTTTGCCATATTTTGTTAACGACAAAATATAAAGTTCACTTTAGCAACAAAGTATAAATATAGTTAAAATCTTTTATACATAATGTCACAAGACCATTATTACACAAGTCAAGCATTCGTTAGTTAACACTTATATTTTACATTAGTATAAAATATAAATAGAAAGTTTTATTACATCATGTGTAGCATCATGATCCTTGGAAGCTTGTATGATCCTTGGAAGATATGGTGAATATATTGTTTAGATTGTTACTCAATNATTACACAAGTCAAGCATTCGTTAGTTAACACTTATATTTTACATTAGTATAAAATATAAATAGAAAGTTTTATTACATCATGTGTAGCATCATGATCCTTGGAAGCTTGTATGATCCTTGGAAGATATGGTGAATATATTGTTTAGATTGTTACTCAATGTATCTAGGAAAGCTATGGCAATATCTTTGGAAGAATTGAAAGAAATATTGGAGGATTGTGTGTCAGAGTCTGGCGGAACCAAACTCTAACACAGACGGACTCAAGCATTTGGTTCCGTCCAATCCGTGGCCTACTGAGGTTGTTTTCCTATAAATAGCAGGCCATTCCAAGTTGTTTCTTCATCACTTACAATCATACATTATCAAACATACTCTCATTACTTATATCTAACATATTCATCTTTCATTTTGGTGAGATTCTTTTGTAGCAAGAAGATCACAAACTCATATCAAAGACATACAAGGATCAACGCAAAGTTGGAATACTTGTTTGTATAAATAGTGTGTGAACTTGTGTTGTTCATACTTTCATTGATTGTATCTATTCATTAGTGATCGGTTAGTATTTTAGTCCTCAAAATATATAGTGTGACAGGAGTGGTTGTGCCCTTGTAAAAGAATTCGACATTTAGCTTTGTGTCGGTAATCGTGTGTAAGCGACGTGTAAGGTTTCTCCATCGGTGAAAGGTGCTTGTTGACTAGTAAGAGTAACTCTCGAGTTGGATACACGGGGCGTGGAGTAGGGCAAGGAAAAAGAGTCCTTGTAGCCGAACCACGATAAACATTCGTGTTGTGGTTTGATTGTTTCTTACTCTTTACTTGCTACTCA
>LBNU01012292.1:39896-55562 GCA_014162995.1 Artemisia annua
GGAGTGGTTGTGCCCTTGTAAAAGAATTCGACATTTAGCTTTGTGTCGGTAATCGTGTGTAAGCGACGTGTAAGGTTTCTCCATCGGTGAAAGGTGCTTGTTGACTAGTAAGAGTAACTCTCGAGTTGGATACACGGGGCGTGGAGTAGGGCAAGGAAAAAGAGTCCTTGTAGCCGAACCACGATAAACATTCGTGTTGTGGTTTGATTGTTTCTTACTCTTTACTTGCATATCACTTATTGATTGTTAGTATCGATTGTTGATTACACGTAAAGTTTTCAAAAGGAATTAAAGTTAAAAACCGGTAAACTATTAAACCCCCCTTCTAGTTTTCCACAATTAGCATCAAGAGTTACATTACTCAAGCTTTTAAAATATATTGTGTTTCAAAACTTGAAACGATCCATGGATTTTAAAATTTTCAAAGAAGGGCAATCTATGCAAAGACCACCACTATTTGAACCAAATGATTTCATATATTGGAAAAATCGTTTTGAAACTTACGTGAAATAAAAAGATATAGATTTGTGGTATATAATAATTGAAGGTGATAACAAAATAACTTTTAAAGATATTGGTAGTGGAAAAGATGAGGATAGCTCACTTACTAGACATAGTGATGATCAAAAGAAATTAGTTGAAAAAAATAATGAAGCTAAAATGATGCTTTATAATGCTTTGCCAAAGAAAGAATATGAAAGAGTATTTATGTGCAAAACCGCTAAAGATATTTGGCAAACTTTAATAATCACTCATCAAGGAAATTCACAAGTTAAAGATAACAAAATTGATCTTCTTGTACAACAATATGAACAATTTTCTATTCCTGAAGATGAAACTATTGATTGTGCATTTGCTAGGTTTAATACTATTATTACTTCACTTAAAGCACTTGATGAATCTTTTTGTAGTAAGAACTTTGTCAGGAAATTTCTTAGAGCACTCCATCCAAAGTGGAGAGCAAAAGTAACGGCTATTGAAGAATCTAAAGATCTTTCAAGCATGTCACTTGAAGAACTAATTGGAAACCTCAAAGTCCATGAAATGGTAATGGAGAAAGATTCGGAGATAGTCAAAGGCAAGAAAGGAAAGGTCAAATCTATTGCCTTAAAAGCTAGAGTCAAATCAAGTGATGATGATGAAACTAGTTCGGATAGTGATGATGAAGAATATGCCTTGGCCGTTCGAGACTTCAAGAAGTTCTTTAGAAGACGATGAAAGTTTGTAAGTCAACCTAAAGAAGACAAGAAGTCTTTCCTAAAAGATCGTGACGATAAGAAAGGGAAGGGTGAACGAAAGTGCTTTAGATTTGGAGACGCGAGTCACCTCATAGGAAAATGTCCAAAGCCACCCAAAAACAAATCTCAAAGTGACTTCGTAAGTGGTGCTTGGAGTGATAGTGAAAACGATGATGAAGAGCAAAAGAATGACGAAATTGCTCTCATGGCTCAAGACTCGGATGAGGTACATTACGATTCATATTGCTCTTCTATTGATGATGATACGTTGCAAAAAGAATATAACAAACTTTGTGAACTAAGCTTAAAAATTATAAACAAAAACAAGTTTTTGAAAACAAAAAGGGAGTTTTTGGAAAATGAAGTTTATGAATTAAGAGAAAATGCTAAGAGATTAGAAAAGAGTAAAACTAGTGAAACAATGTGTAAATCATGTGAAGAACTTAAACTTGAAATTGAGAAACTAAAAATCACACAAAATGATCTTATCAAACAAAACTCTAAATTTAAAAGGTTTGATAAAAGTATATCATGTGCGGATGAGATTATGAAAATTCAAAAATCACCACATGACCGGATTAGGATTTATGAAACTAGGAGATGTAAGTAGTCTAAAGAAACAAACGGGCAAAACTGTCACAGTAGACCACGGATCAGACGGAACCAAAACTTTGGTTCCGTCCGTGGAACACTTTGGTTCCGTGGGAACTGTGACAGAACAAAATGAAGGTTCTTTAAAACGTTCTGAATTCGTTAAAATTACAAAGAAATCTAATGTCTTCCCAACTGAAACAAAACTAAAACCGGTCATCAAAATAGGAGTAGGACTTGTCAAGAATGAGTTTAGAACTAAAACAACTCAACCAATATCTAAAACGCCTATTCCCAAACGCCCCTTTCCAAAGAGCAACTACAACACTCAACACAACTATTAAAATAATTGGAACCAAAATTTGACAAGACAATACCAAGTTCCAAATTATATGACTTGGAACCCATATCAACCATTTCCATATATGAACCAAAGAAATGATATGTTTAACCAAAATGGACCCATGAGATATTGGGGACCAAATGTTTGAGTGTTCATTATAAAATAGGTGTGCTTCAAAGTAAGTTTGGAACCGGACGAATGGATCAAGGATAGCGGTTGCTCAAGACATATGACCGGCAACAAAAGTCTCTTTTCAACGTATCAAAAATATGATGGAGGTAACGTTACCTTTGGTAGCAAAGCTAAATGCAAAATCATCGGAAAAGGTACAATCTCTCACGACTCTCTCTCTATAGATGATGTAGCTCATGTTGATAACCTAGGATTTAATCTCCTTAGTATTAGTCAACTTTGCCGCAAAAAGTATAACGTCCTTTTCAGTGAAAATGGAAGTAAAATACTAAAAGATGGCATAACCATAGCCAAAGGTGTTCTTAAAAACAACGTGTATGTCATGAAGATGGATCAAACATCTAGAGACAAAATTTGCCTCACCTCATTAGATGAACCTTCAACTTTATGGCATAGACGTTTAGGACACGCTAATATGAGACTTATCCAAAACCTCTCCTCCAAAGATTTAGTTAGAAACCTACCCAAGTTGAAATACGACCAACACTTTTGTGATGCTTGCAAAATCGGTAAACAAGTTCATAGTAGCCATAAGGCTAAAAACATGGTGTCTACAACTAGGTGTCTAGAACTTTTACACATGGATTTTTTTGGTCCATCCGCTATACAAAGTTATGGAGACAACTTCTATACTTTAGTTATAGTAGATGATTACTCTAGATATACATGGACAAAATTTTTGAAAAATAAAAATGAAGCTTTTGATAAATTTGAAATCCTAAGTAAGAAAATTCAAAATCAATTAGGAACGTGCATTATCTATTAGAACGGACCATGGTCGTGAATTCGACAATGAAATACAATTCGGAAATTTTTGTGATAAAAATAGAATAACTCATAACTTTTCGGCTCCACGTACTCCTCAATCTAATGGAGTAGTAGCATGCAAAAACCGGACTCTCCAAGAGATGAGTAGAACAATGCTTAATGAACAAAATATTCCACAAAAGTTTTGGTGCAACGCGGTTGACACATCAACCTACATTTTAAATCGTGTCTTAATTAGACCATTTTTAAATAAAACACCATATGAATTATATAAAGGGAAAAAGCCTACATTAGGATATTTTAGAGTGTTTGGAAGTAAATGTTTTATCCTAAACACCAAGGATTACCTTATCAAATTTGACCCAAAGTCATATGAAGGTATATTTCTTGGATATTCTCAAAATAGCAAAGCGTATATTGTTTTAAACAAAGAAACCTTAAGAGTCGAGGAATCATTAAACGTAACATTTGATGAAATTCCACCTCCCTCTAAGACATCACCTTTGGTAGGTGATAACTTAGTTGAAAGTCAAGCTATGGAAAATCAAGAAATCATAGATAATAACAAGGAAGATGAAATATTAAACAAAGAAATTATAAATGTCAAAGAATCTAAAAGTCATCCATTAGATAGTGTTATAGGAAATATTAATGAAAGAACACTAAGATCAAGAGCTCAAAATGAAAGCAACTTCTTTTGTTTCGTGTCAACTATTGAACCTAAAAACATAAACGAAGCCATAAAAGATGAATCATGGGTAATAGCCATGCAAGAAGAATTAAACCAATTTATTAGAAATGACGTTTGGACATTAGTTCCTCAACCAAAAAGTCAAACAATAATTGGAACAAAATGGGTCTTTCGTAATAAAATGGATGAAAATGGTATAGTGTCTAGAAACAAAGCTAGGCTAGTAGCACAAGGATATAATCAACAAGAAGGCATTGACTACGATGAAACTTTTGCTCCGGTAGCTAGGCTCGAGTCAATTAGAATTTTACTTGCATATACATGTGCACACGACTTTAAACCTTTTCAAATGGACGTCAAAAGTGCTTTCCTAAATGGTTTTATCAATGAAGAAGTTTATGTTGCTCAACCTCCGGGCTTCACCGACTTTGAAAAACCTAATCATGTTTACAAACTTAAAAAGGCTTTATACGGACTTAAGCAAGCTCCAAAAGCATGGTATGATCGACTTAAGACCTTCCTAATTGACCATAAGTATACCATGGGATTAGTTGATAATACTCTCTTCACTAAGAAGAAAGGTTCACATATTATCATAGTCCAAATCTTTGTTGATGACATCATATTCGGATCAACTTGCCAAGAATTATGTAGTGATTTCTCAAAAATCATGCATGATGAGTTTGAGATGAGTATGATGGGAGGACTCAACTTTTTCTTAGGACTTCAAATAAAACAATTAGAAGATGGAATATTCTTTAACCAATCTAAATATATTAAAGATATGCTTAAGAAATTTGGTCTTGAAGATTCCAAACCAATTAAAACACCTATGTCCTCAGAAATAAAGTTAACCAAAGATGAGGAAAGTGAATCTGTAGATAACACCAAATATAGAGGTATGATTGGTAGTCAACTTTATCTCACGGCTAGTAGACCCGACATTATGTTTAGTGTTTGTCTATGTGCTCGTTTTCAAGAAGATCCTAAAATCATTCATCTTGAAGCCGTTAAAAGAATCTTTAGATACATTAAGGGCACTATACATTTAGGACTATGGTATCCTAAAGGAACGGGAGTAGAAACCATGGTTTATACCGATTCGGATCATGCCGGTGACTATGTTATTAGAAAAAGCACAAGTGGTATTTGTACTTTTGTTGGACATTGTCTTACCTCATGGTTCTCCAAGAAACAAACATCTCTCACTCTCTCAACAACTGAAGCCGAATACGTATCGGCCGGAAAAGCATGTCAACAAGCTCTTTGGATGAAACAAGCTCTTGTGGATTACGGTATTCAACTCAACGACATTTCCATTCTTTGTGATAACAAAGGAGCCATCGATCTCAGTAAAAACCCAGTCCAACATTCACGTACAAAACATATTGAAATACGTCATCATTTCATCCATGACAACGTTCAAAAAAGGAACATTTCTATAGAAAAAGTATCCTTCGAAAACAACATTGCCGACATTCTTACAAAACCTCTTAAGCGAGAACAATTCAATCTTCTTAGACTTGGGCTAGGACTAATGAAACCTACGTTATAATCTTAAACCTTAGTCTTAAACAAATGCACAAAAGAATAAACGCAAAATTTTCTTTTTGTTCTGTTCAGCCGGATCCAAACGCACCAAAGGACGGAACCCACAATTTGGTTCCGGTTCTTTGTACCTGGAAAATCATATAATATTCAAAAGCAAACACTCCATATATCCTCCACACAATCTAATTCAGTTACAACTCCGTCCAAACCATCTACACACACAATAATTAGGGTTCTTCTTCACCAAACAATTGCTCAAAACATCATTGTAAGTCTCTTTACTACATTCCTTCTCCTGATCTGTGTCTAGGAATTCTATTTATGCACAAAATATAAAACTTGGGGTTATGCATTAACTCAAGAAATTCATGTAAAATAGTAATTGTAAAACAAAACTAATCATGTTTTCCATAGTTAGGAATTGCATTCTTATTAGCATACTTAACCATACAAAACACCCCATGTCAAATGTTTGCAAAAATAACTTCTCACAAATAGGACAAATATATTTTCGTCTCACATTGTGAATACAAAATCTAAACATTACATTTAAAAAAATCACTTGCATTATTGATTGGCCGCAAACAGTCAACTTAAATCAACCAATGTGAATGGTCAACATGGTCAAACAGTTTAGGCCAAATCTCCCTGGAATACAATGTTTTCCCGGGTCGTTATGTCCCGACAAGGTGTGAATGGTATTAAAACGGATTTGTGATCGGGTGATTTGAATGGGAAAAGGGTGTGAGTGATAAAACTGAGAAAATATAAACGAGAATAGCATAAACAAACTATGACAACAAGAACTTGAAATCAAATTATCTAAAAACGTTTAAGAACTAAAAACGCGAAAGTTTAATTAAAAACTACGTAAACGTACAAAATAAAATGTGAATTCTGTCCAATATAAATCTCACGGATGTGAAAATTATATTTTTGGAATCCAAATGATAAAAGAAAATTATTGGAACAAGAAAATTATTTATTCGACTTCTTAATTATTTATTATTAATTAATTACTAAATAAACTAAAATTAATTATTATAAATACTAAACTAATTTTTAAAATTATGAAACTTTTTCTACAATTACTTAACACTAACAGCAAACTAGGAAAATTATAAAAAAAAATCCCATGTGCTTATAAATAAGCAGGGAATTAAGCTAATAAGCTTATATAAGCTTAAATGGAAAAGAGTTGTTAAATAAAAGATTTTGCAAACTATGAATGAAATAAGACCCAAGGGCGACTGGTTTGTGGTGTTGTGTTGTGTCTGCTTCTAAACTAGAGGTCAGGGGTTCGACCCCTGGCTTTTAGCTTTTTGCAAATTATTTTTTTTTTCAAACTTTTTTAACACAAACTTATTGACAACATAAAAACAAGTATTTTTCACAACTACCACCTTTTTTGAATCTTAATAAATAAGAAGGAAAAAAAGCAAAATAATAATCAGTTGAGACTTAAACTAAAAAAAAGAAATTTTTGAAACTAGAAAAGCTATTAAGGGGGCTAAAAAGCTAAATACTTAAACTAGTAAGCTACCTAATCCTAGAGTGCAACTAAATAAGCAAAACTAATCCTAAATAAGCAGTAGCACAGATAATAAGAACAAGAAATGAATAAGCAATAAACAAACAAACATTCCCCAAAACAGGCTCAACACACAAGTTTGAGCTAAAAAAATAAGCTTTCAATCAAATAAGCTAATGTAAGAAATCCTAACACAGATCAGGATGACCCACCAAGGACCTTATATTCCAAATTTGAGCTAATTTGGGCTTGATTTGAGGCTTATAAGAGCTTATGATGTCAGGCTGTTGGGAAAAGTTGCTCACTGATGAGCAGGGGTGAGGAAGCTTATTAGGAGCTTGTGAAAAGCTAATAAGAAGCAACCAGGGGGAAATTAAACTAAAGCTACTAGGGGGAACCTAAACAAGCTAAATGGGATCAATTAAAGTAGCTAATACGGACTAAAAAGCTGAAAATAAGCAAATCCAATACCTAAGGATGCTAAAAAAGTGGAAAAATGACTAAAAAGCTAACTATGATGGCCTAATAAGCTACTAAAACAAAATCTAAAAAATAAAACAAAAAGGACAGTAACTAGATAATCAATCCATTAACTTGCAAACCAAAGTTCAGGTAAAACGGGCTTATAACGAAGAAATGAAAAATCAAAAACCACTTCTGCTGTTGAAAACATGTTTTTGCAGCCCGAAAAAGTGCTTTCAGCCCTGTAAAAAACATTCTAAAAATTAAACCAAAATACCACTAAGTAAGCAATCTATAGGAGTACATTATCCCAAAAAGTTTATCAGATTTGGTTGAAAATTGAAGAAATGAAAAATAAAAGATTTTTTCTGCAGTTTTGGCACTTTTGACTTTTTGAAATTTGAACTTAGTCTGACTTTGGTGGATTTTGATCTGATCCTAATGACTTGTATTGATGTTTTAAGTTATAATGAACCTAGGTTAAGCTATGGAATACACTTATGCAACAAAATGAGTGTTCATGAATCCATACGTACTAACAGTGAACAAATTAGAACCATTAGACCAAGATTTGACTTTTGCTCAATTAACACCTGGTTTTTATGACTTAAGTATTCTAATTAACCTAGTGTGAGAATGTTTTAACCAAAAATCACCACTGAAACATGCTAGAAAAACTAGATGTCAGTAATTCCAAACACCCCTTTAACCTTAACTTTACACTACAACTTAGGAATTTAAAACTACAAGTACTGATTTTTAAGCTTTCAACAGATTAAACACATTAATAGACTCTAAATAACCACTAAACTACCACATGTATCAACAAGAATAAGAAGATGCAATTCAAGCTAATTAAGGCAGTGGAATTAAAAACTTGAGCAATAAAAGAGTAAATGAACAAATGAGAGCATAATAGCAACAAGTTAACTTAAATACACTGGATAAGCCCTAATAAACACAGATAGGCATATAGAATCTATTCTACAGTGATTATGCATAAAAATGGGAAATGGGCTTACAAAGGATCTCAAGGTGAGAACTGTGAACCAAGGATCCAAAACACTATCCTAAGCTTCCCATGAAGCATCTAATACCATTCCCATCCCAATCGCACAATGCTCCAGCTTCTATCTCCTTCTAGACTGATTTTTATATTTATGGACTATTTTTAAGCTATTTTTGGTATTTTTAGATTTTTTTAACTAAACTGTGTCAAATGCCTTGAAAGGTTTAAAAAGCTTATAAATGAGATGAAATAAGCTTAAACAAACAATAAACAACAATTTTTAACAAGATAAGTAAATTTGAGACGGGAAATTACTAAGGGTACAACTTAAAACTAAAGAGTACAACTTAAAAGTGAAGAAAAGAAGAAAGAGAAAGGAGTAGTTAACTAGACTAGTTGTAGAGTAGTTTTAATGTCGAAATTAGTGTAAACTTAGTTTTAAGTTGTACTCTTTAGTTTTTACTTATCTTGTTAAAAATTTTGTGGGAGCAAAAAGCCACAAGTACCTACGATGGGCTCTAAAGAGAACCAACTACTCCACCTTTAGCATCTAACTTCTAAATAAACTCTATCATTTCTCGTTCTCCGCAAATTTAAAATCTCAAGTAATGAGATCCGCGGATGCTTAGTCAAATGTGTTAAGGGAACAAGCTAGGGATTAACACGCCCGGTCAAGTCAAAATTTCTATTCCTACTCTACCCAGCGGAAAGTCAAACAAGGTGTCAAAACTTATTATATTTTTGCTGAAATTTTCAAATTTTTTTCATTTTTTTTGGTGCAAAGCACTTCTTTTTATTGAAAAATTTTAAAATTTAGCCAAAAACGGGGGTACTAGGGCACTAACAGGTACAATGTGATCAAATTCGGCAGAATTCCCCCCACACTTAGAATTGAATATTGTCTTCAATATTCAAAGTCCCGGCTATTATGCCGACTCTTCGAACGTAAAAAGGCAACATTACTAGCTAAGTGTACGAAGGAAATCTTTTTTCACAAAAAAGTTTGATAAGTTATCCCTGAAATAAACGTTAGCAAAAGGATAGTATATTGGGCGGCTGGATTGAAAACAGGCGCGTCAATCATCACAATCCAAGGGAAACCTAAAAACATTAACAAGCAAATAGCATGGCAAACAACAGCAGAGGAAACTCCCCCACACTTAGTGTTAGAAAATAGAAAGAAGTCAGAAACATGGGTGAAACCCATGTTGTGCTAATGTTTACCAAGTCGCTAGCTTGACTCGACCCCAAATTCATTGGTTCTTGGGGAAGCAAGTGGAAGAGACAATCTCCATCGGACTTTCATTCAAGATGTTTAGACAAACATTGAAGTACGCGAAAGTTCCACACCGATTAGATATAACCGGCTCAAAAGATAGATAAGAGGAGATGCCGGGATCAAAAATGGTATCCTCACTCCCAAATGAGTTAAGAAGAGAGGAAGTCACCGAGTAGGTGAAGAAAAGAAAGAAGTCATGATAACAATCATGACAAGATCTTCAAGATCAAGTGCAGTTGCACTAATTTGGATTTTATCGGTTAAGCTCTTTGGTATGGAAAGCATCTCGGGTGGGAGGGTGNTCTGGCATTTTGATTGACAAAGTATATCGCACCCTGCAACAACGACACAAGAAGATGGCAATTCAAGCTAATTAAGGCAGTGGGAATATAAAAACTTGAGCAATAAAGAGCTAAATGGAACAAATGAGAAGCATAATACGCAACAAGTTAAACTTAAATACACCTGGAATAAGCCCTAATAAACACAGATAGGCATATAGAATCTATTCTAGGCAGTGATTACTGGCATAAAAATGCCCACATTATAGTCTCCGTTTCAGACTCATCACTATCAAAGATTGGATTAACTGAATTTAGAGTAAATTCAGAATCGAAATCAAACAAGGGATTTGTGATAGTCGTATTGAATGTTGTGAAAACAAGGTGGTCAACATCCTCTTCTAGGTTGACGATCTCGGAATGTGGAAGTGATACATCAATAAATTCGATGTCTTTAGAAAATAAAGAATCAGCATCACTATAATCACTGTCAGAATCGGAGAAAGTCTTAACAAAATCATTTGGAAAGACAAGAGGAGGAGGCATATCACACACATGGTCAAGAATTCCCTCGGACTCACTTGGGATTGGGACAAAGTTCTCAACACTAGACTTTATGAATTCGTCCGATTCCTTTTCAGGAATAGTGTCAAGATGCTCGCCCCCATATTTAGAGAGTTAGTGGGAAACTCGGGTGTGATAACAGATGGAGATGGAATTTTAACTGATGAACTGGATGAATCTTGAAGAATATCAAGGGTATCTTCATCATCACTGTCATCATCTTCATCGAGAAGAGCAACATTGCGAAATATGGCACGTGTTTTAGCTGCTTGTTCTTCGACGAGTAATTCCTCCATGCTTTTTTCGTTTCTAGCATCTCGTTCTTCTGCAAGTAATTTTGCAATAGATTTCTCACGAGAATTTTGAAACGATGTAGTAGTCAACTCCTTAAGTTCTTTTAATAACTCTAGACCCTTTAGAAAAAGGTCTTGCGAAGTTTCTTGAAGAGTTGCTTGAATCATTTGGTACTGTGGAGGTTGGTCTTGATACGAATAGTCGTAATTGTTACAAGGAAATGGATTCCTTGTTTGACAATCAGAGCTAAAATGTGGACCCCCACAGTACTCACAACAATTGAACTGATGTGGCTGTGAGTCATATGTGCTCAGGTTATAACTGGAGTCATAATTGTCACCAGGAACCTGCTCATTGACAAGCGTGTTTCCTGATTGACTATCAGAGCCATAGTGTGAACCACCACAGTACTCACAACAGTAAAACTGCTGAGTCTGATTTGGTGAATCGTATGGATATTGGTCATTTTCAAAATTCTGAGTGTTACCAGAAAACTGTTCATAGACAAACGTGTTTCCGGTTTGACACTCAAAACCTTGGTGAGGACCTCCACAAAATTCACACGAATATGTCGGTATCTCATGGTGTGGAGGCTGATGGAATAAGTCAGTCGTGTTATGGTAGGAATAGGGATTCTGGTTATAGACAGACCCGTTTCCTGACTCTACCATGCCACAACTGGGGCAATTACCACCACTATAAGGACCACCACACCATTGACAACCCAAATGGTGTGGATACGACATAGGAAAGAATCAAAGGGTTACAGAGGGGTAGGGATAAAGAATCAAATGGATAAGAGGGTTTAAGAAGGATATTTTTGGAAGTTTTGAAAAACATTTTGTAAAAATAATAAAGAAAAATTTTTTGGGTTTTTTTGTGTTCGTTGAAAACTGAATTACAATGTTTTTGGAAATCATTTTGAAAAACCAAATCGTTTCCTCTTGGATCACACTTAGTAATCCCTGAGTAATCTGAAATGGTAAAATTTATGATTCGTTTTGTTTTTATATGAAAATATGAACAAAAGATGGTAAATATACAGTGAGTGATTATCCAGAATCACTAATCTTCAAATTCGTTTTGATAGTACGCAGCACACCTCCCCGGCAGCGGCGCCAAAATTTGATTGGCCGCAAACAGCCAACTTAAATCAACCAATGTGAATGGTCAACATGGTCAAACAGTTTAGGCCAAATCTCCCTGGAATACAGTGTTTTCCCGGGTCGTTATGTCCCGACGAGGTGTGAATGGTATTAAAACAGATTTGTGATCGGGTGATTTGAATGGGAAAAGGTTGTGAGTGATAAAACTAAGGAAATATAAACGAGAATAGATTAAACAAGCTATGACAACAAGAACTTGAAATTAAATTACCTAAAAACGTTTAAGAACTAAAAACGCGAAAGTTTAATTAAAAACTACGTAAACGTACAAAATAAAATGTGAATTCTGTCCAATATAAATCTCACGGATGTGAAAATTATACTTTTGGAATCCAAATGATAAAAGAAAATTATTGGAAAAAGAAAATTATTTATTCGACTTCTTAATTATTTATTATTAATTAATTACTAAATAGACTAAAATTAATTATTATAAATACTAAACTAATTTTTAAAATTATGAAACTTTTTCTACAATTACTTAACACTAACAGCAACCTAGGAAAATTATAAAAAAATCCCATGTGCTTATAAATAAGCATGGAATTAAGCTAATAAGCTTATATAAGCTTAAATGGAAAAGAGTTGTTAAATAAAAGATTTTGCAAACTATGAATGAAATAAGACCCAAGGGCGACTGGTTTGTGGTGTTGTGTTGTGTCTGCTTCTAAACTAGAGGTCAGGGGTTCGACCCCTGGCTTTTAGCTTTTTGCAAATTATTTTTTTTTTCAAACTTTTTTAACACAAACTTATTGACAACATAAAAACAAGTATATTTCACAACTACCACCTTTTTTGAATCTTAATAAATAAGAAGGGAAAAAAAAAGCAAAATAATAATCAGTTGAGACTTAAACTAAAAAAAAAAGAAATTTTTGAAACTAGAAAAGCTATTAAGGGGGCTAAAAAGCTAAATACTTAAACTAGTAAGCTACCTAATCCTAGAGTGCAACTAAATAAGCAAAACTAATCCTAAATAAGCAGTAGCACAGATAATAAGTAAAGAAATGAATAAGCAATAAACAAACAAACATTCCCCAAAACAGGCTCAACACACAAGTTTGAGCTAAAAAATAAGCTTTCAATCAAATAAGCTAATCTAAGAAATCCTAACACAGATAAAGATGACCCACCAAGGACCTTATATTCCAAATTTGAGCTAATTTGGGCTTGATTTGAGGCTTATAAGAGCTTATGATGTCAGGCTGTTGGGAAAAGTTGCTCACTGATGAGCAGGGGTGAGGAAGCTTATTAGGAGCTTGTGAAAAGCTAATAAGAAGCAACCAGGGGGAAATTAAACTAAAGCTACTAGGGGGGAACCTAACCAAGCTAAATGGGAATAATTAAAGCAGCTAATACGGACTAAAAAGCTGAAAATAAGCAAATCCAATACCTAAGGATGCTGAGAAAGTGGAAAAATGACTAAAAAGCTAACTATGATGGCCTAATAAGCTACTAAAACAAAATCTAAGAAATAAAAAAAATGACGGTAACTAGATAATCAACCCATTAAAAATTTCAGGTAAAACGGCTTATAACGAAGAAATGAAAAATCAAAAACCACTTCTGCTGTTGAAAACGTGTTTTTGCAGCCCGAAAAAGGGCTTTCAGCCCTGTAAAAAATTCTAAAACTTAAAACAAAAATACCACTAAGTAAGCAATCTATAGGAGTACATTATCCCAAAAATTTTATCAGATTTGGATGAAAATTGAAGAAATGAAAAATAAAAGATTTTTTTCTGCAGTTTTGGCACTTTTGACTTTTTGAAATTTGAACTTAGTTTGACTTTGGTGGATTTTGATCTGATCCTAATGACTTTTATTGATGTGTTAAGTTATAATGAACCTAGGTTAAGCTATGGAATACACTTATGCAACAAAATGAGTGTTCATGAATCCATACGTACTAACAGTGAACAAATTAGAACCATTAGACCAAGATTTAACTTTTGCTCAATTAACACCTGGTTTTTATGACTTAAGTATTCTAATATAACCTAGTGTGAGATGTTTTAACCAAAAATCACCACTGAAACATGCTAGAACAACTAGATGTCAGTAATTCCAAACACCCCTTTAACCTTAACTTTACACTAAAACTTAGGAATTTAAAACTACAAGTACTGATTTTTAAGCTTTCAATAGATTAAACACACTAAATAGACTCTAAATAACCACTAAACTACCACATGTATCAACAAGAATAAGAAGATGCAATTCAAGCTAATTAAGGCAGTGGAATCAAAAACTTGAGCAATAAAAGAGTAAATGAACAAATGAGAGCATAATAGCAACAAGTTAACTTAAATACACTGGATAAGCCCTAATAAACACAGATAGGCATATAGAATCTATTCTACATTGATTATGCATAAAAATGGGAAATGGGCTTACAAAGGATTTCAAGGTGAGAACTGTGAACCAAGGATCCAAAACACTATCCTAAGCTTCCCATGAAGCATCTAATACCATTCCCATCCAAATCGCACAATGCTCCAGCTTCTATCTCCTTCTAGACTGATTTTTATATTTATGGACTATTTTTAAGCTATTTTTGGTATTTTTAGATTTTTTAAACTAAACTGTGTCAAATGCCTTGAAAGGTTTAAAAAGCTTATAAATGAGATGAAATAAGCTTAAACAAACAATAAACAACAATTTTTAACAAGATAAGTAAATTTGAGACGGGAAATTACTAAGGGTAAAGCTAAGATATCATGGGAACAAATCTGTAAACCCAAAGATCAAGGGGGTCTGGGAATCAAAGACTTGCAAACATGGAATGAGGTTTTGATTTTGAAACATCTATGGAACATAGCTGCTAAAAAAGATACTCTATGGGTCAAATGGATTAATGTGGAAAAATTGAAAGGAAAGACTATTTGGGAAGTGCAGAATGATAGTACTAGTAGTATTGGATGGAAAAATATTTTAAATCTTAGGGAGAAAGCCAAAAAGCATGTGTTCTACAAGCTTGGAAATGGGAAAAATATATCTGCTTGGTTTGACAGATGGTGTAATGAAGGGCCTTTGAGTGACTTTATATCACATAGGGAAATTTACAATGCAAGAATGCATATGAACTGTACAGTTGGAGATGGCCAATAGATTGGTATACTAAATTCCCCAACCTGTGTAATGTTCATGTCCTTATACTGCACAATGACTGTAAGGATAAAGCAATGTGGGAAACCAATTCAGGGAAAAGAAGTGAATATGCTACCAAAGTGGTTTGGAAGGATATTAGCAGGAATGGAAACACTGTTATGTGGAAAGAGTTGGTATAGTTTCCTCAGAACATACCTAGACATTCATTTGTTTTATGGTTAGCTATACAAGGGAGATTAATGACACAAGATAGGGTTGCAGTCTGGAAACAGGATGAGGAGCTAAAATGTACATTCTGTAAGCAATGCCAAGACTCACATGAACACTTGTTCTTTCAATGTCAATATACTAACAAAGTGTGGAGCATCATACAAGATCTCACTGATAGAAAGTTTTCTTGCAATTGGAAAAATATCATTGATGAATTTCCAAACTGAAGGCTAACAAAAACATATGGAGTACCATCAGAAGACTGGTCCTGGGTGCATCTGCCTATTTTGTGTGGCAAGAAAGAAATTCCAGGATTTTCAAAAACAATGAAAGAAGTGTTGAGATACTTGTACAGAACATTATTGATAGTATTAAATGGAGAATAATG
>LBNU01012292.1:58258-70154 GCA_014162995.1 Artemisia annua
AACTTAATCGCAAAATGTGGCCAACGTAAAGAAAAACTAAAGGATCCAAGCAAGGGCAAACAAAGAAACTATCTAAAGCATCCATCAGAAACCGCAGGAGACTCACATTGCAAGTGGAGGTGTTACGGGAAGATGCTCAGAGGCTTATCCACTTTCCAGGTAATATCTTTAAGAGATACCCACACATGTGTTAGGAGTTTTCATTACGGCAGGTTAGTCAGTTATAAGTGGATAGCAAAGCAGTTTGGGGATAGGATTAGGATGAATCCTGATACGACTTTACTCAATTTGGCTGAATTAGTTCAACGAAAATACAAGTGTTATGTTAGCCGTGCCCAATGTAGGAATGCAAAGATCTATGCTTTGAATGAAAGAGATGCAACAATCCAGGATCATTATGGCTTGCTTAGGTCTTATGCAAAGGATTTAGTAGACTCAAATGAGGGTAGTACAGTTAAAGTAGGTGTCACGGTGAATCCGGATGAGAAAACATATTTTGACAGATTCTATGTATGCTTCAATGGTTTGAAAGAGGGCTGGAAGTTAGGATGCCGTAGGATACTTGCTTTGGATGGTTGTTTTCTAAAAAAACCAAATCGGGGGGAAATTTTAACTGTCGTTGGTAGAGATGGGAATAACCACATCTTCCCGGTTGCATGGGCTGTCGTAACCGTTGAGAATAAAGATAACTGGAGCTGGTTCTTAAAGTTGTTGGCAGATGATTTGGACATTCCACTTGGACATTCCAGTTGGGGTTATGTTCCAAATACTGGAACGGTTTCAGTTTTCATGCTCTAGAGTTGATTATGCTTTGCCTAGTTGTTTCCCTGTTGTTCTGTTCTCTTAGTTATTTATCCTAAATGTGTTGTTGTTTATATACTAATGTATAAGTGTTACATGTAATAGGTACACAACAAACACAAGTTGTTGGAACTGCAAAAAAATCCACCAATGTTGTTACAAGATCGAAGAGAACAACTGAAGATGACATTGTTGAAACACGGATACTATCATCAGCAGCAAGAGGAGGCAGGAAGAAAAGTATAGCTAGGGGTGGAAGAGCAACAACATCTGTCAGAGGTGGGAGCTCTGCAATGCATGGAAGGTTCACCAGAAGTGGAGTCCAACAAAGGCCAGCAATATCTGCTCCACCAGTTGTTGTGCATCAACCAGTTGAAGGACCTCCAACTCAGGAACAATCACGACACAGAGCTCCAGCACCTGTGGTACCACCAAGGATGCCTAGTCAAAGGATTTTGAACAAAAAATTGTCAGCACCTATAACAGGCCCCTGATCTAGTGCTGACAATGAGATAATCATTGACTAGTTATCCAAAAAAAACAACATCAAAGTTGGCACATATTTTGTTAATTGTTACATGCTGTATGTGCAGAAAACAGTATTTCCAATTTCTGGTTTATGTGTAATTATGTAGCCCTATTTTGTCCATGGAAGGGTGTAGTCAAAAAACTAAAATAGTGTTGCATGTTATGCCACTATAGTAATGGTGTAAGATATGTAAAGTAGTGAAGCAAGTGATGCCACTACTGAGCCCTATTTTGTTCATTGAGGGCAGTTAACTGTAGGTAACATATTTGTGTTCTACTTGTAACATTTTTATGTGCATTTGCACAAACAGTTAATGTTATGAAAGAACATATTTCTTCAGCTTATATATGTCATTGTTGAGAAGTGTTATAGTTAGATATTATATCTTTCTTCAAGACTGCAAATGTAAGTAAATTAAGCCTCCACATGGTTCCAACCAGAATAAAAAAACATAAAGCATGACATATTGTATTACATTCCTACATTCCATTTGCATTGGTACATGATAGACAGTCTAACAAGAGTTAAGTAGATACAAAAATTGTTCATAATAGCAACAAGTTTACATAGTAACAAAACCAATGCATTAAACATTACATGAAAATTTATCTTCTAAACATCCCAACAATAACAGCAACAATCAACACCAAAAGAATAATGATGAGGCAAGTGGAACCAAAGAACAACATGTCATAGAATTTTCCCTTCAACTTTAACTCATTCAATTCCTTGTAAATGACTGCCATTGACACATCCTCAGTTCCAATAACCTTTTGCCCTTCATTTGCATTAACCTTGTTACCTTCAATTGCATTATCCTTGTTACCTTCATTTGACTTAATTTCATTTGGCTGTTGAGCATGAAGTTGATGGGTAAGGCAGTGAAGATTGAACTCCAATGTTTCATTATCTTTATGAAGCTTGAACATAAGATCCTTGTAGTATTGTGAAGGAACCTCATCATCAAGAAACCCATAGACTTCACATTTCTTATCTTTGTTCTAAGAAATAGGTCAAACTAAAAACTCAACTGCATATAACAAAATTAACACATGAAACAACAAATCAAATGAAGGTAACTTACACGAGTGGGACAAGCTTTGAATCTTCGACCCGGGTTTTCAGGAGTCCAAGCAACTTGTTCATAGATAGGGTATTTACATTCACAATGTGTCATACGGGCAATTTCCTCATTGGTATATCTCCTACGATAATAACGAGATGACGACTAAGATGAGGCCATGGTAACCCAGAAATTGATTAATGAAGTAGTTGAATTGGTATGAGGATGGGGAATTGGAAAGTGAAGACAAGGTTTTAGGGTTTGTATTTTGTTCAAATAAAAGAGTAAAGTGGATACCTAAATAAATTTTATTATCATTTATAAATGTATGAAATAGTGACTTGGAAAAAGAAAAAAAATGAAAAAAACCGGATGATATGGCATGTGACCGGGTATTGGGTGGAAGGTTGCACACAATGGGACAAATTAATCGAGTATGAGGCACAAATGAGGAAAAATTTTTGTTCGCTACGCGAAACTAATATTTTCGACAAGTATGATACGTTTTTTTGGTATTAGCCCCTACAGCTTCATCCGCCTTAATGCTCTTGCAAAGTGGTTTTCCGTCAAAAAATTCACTCAGCATTTGTTGTACCTTGGGAATACGAGTCGACCCACCAACAATAACTACATCATCAACATTACTTTTCTCCATATTCCCATCCCATAAACATTTACCCACATGCTTAATGCAATTGTTAAAGAAACCAGCATTTAGCTCTTCAAATTTAGCTCGAGTGAATTTCATGGAAAAATCAATTCCCTCATACAAATAATCTAGTACAATCGAGGTTTGAGTTGTTGAAGACAGATCCCTCTTACCTTTCTCACACGCAACTTTCAGTCTGCTCATTGCTCTTGCATTTTTACTGAGATCCTTCTTCTGTCTTTTCTTGAATTCCTGTACACAATGTTAACCATCGCCTTGTCAAAATCCTCACCACCCAAATGAGTGTCTCCGCCGACGGCTTTCACACTTATTGTTCCCTCTCTGCTGATAGTGAGAAGTGACACATCAAATGTTCCACCACCCAAATCAAAGATGAAGGCAGTTTTGTCTTTAACGCTTGGGTTTCTGTCAGCAGTACTTTTGTCAAAACCATAAGCAATGGCAGCAGCTGTGGGCTCATTAATCAACCACAAGACATTGAGACCAGCTAACGTACCCGCATCCATCGTTGCTTGCCGTTGCTTGTCACTGAAATATCCAGGCACAGTAATCACTGCATCTGTTACTGTTGTTCCAAGGTATATGCTTCGGCATCCTTTTTCAAGTTCCTTGGAATCAAGGAAGATATTTCTTCTGCTGAAAATTCCTTGTTGTGGCCATTGTGTTCAAGCACTATCATTGGCTTATCCTCTGACCCTTTTATTACCTTACATGGCCATGATTTGATTTCTTCCTGCTTATGGCTATCATTGAATCTGCTTCCCATTAACCGCTTAACATCTGAAAATAAGCACAAATCAAATGGTACTTCTAAGTTTATCTTGAGTTATAAAAGTAGAATCTGTGATCTAATCGACTTACCAAAGACAGTGTTAGTAGGATTGCTTGTGATTTGGTTTTTGGCACCCTCACCTACTAAAAGCTCTGTATCACTGCAAGCTACACATGATGGGGTCAGAGGCGCAGCTATGTAGGGGCCGGGGGGGGAGGGGCGCCCGACCCCCCGAAATTTTTTTTGCGATGTAGGGGGTATATAGTTTTCGTGTAGAAAAATTTCGGTATATTCGGTTTCGACCCCCATTTTAATTGTGAAATTTTTTGTATACATTAAGCAATAAAATTTTGATCCATTACATTTTACATAAGCCCATCTACCCAAACTAAAATCCATTAATAAACCAAATCCCAAACTAAAATCCATTACTTATTTACTTAGCCCATTAAAAAAAAAAAAAAAAAAAAAAAAAAAAAAACGTAACGGAACAAAACAAATCTTCCCCCAATCGACCCTCAATCTCCTCCACAGTCCCACCTCTCTGCTCCTGCTCTCACTCCTGCAGTCTCGCCGGCCACCACTGGTACCACCGCGCCGACGGCCGAACACCACCTCAGCGCGCCCTTCTGGTCAGGTTTGCTTGCGTCTTTAAATCTATTATCTACTTGCCTTTAGTAGTGGATTTAGTAGAATGTAGATTAGATTTAGTAGAAATTAAGGGATTTAGTAGACAATGTAGGGAACTGCACTTGCAGCGTTTCTACTACGTAACTTCCGAACCACTGGGTATCGTTGTCCCAACGAGCGGTGAAATTGATCAAGTCACTCAAGTCGTGAGTTATGTGTGATGAATAAGGTTTAGAAAGAAGTTTTGGTTTTAATTATACTACAACGACAAATTAAAGTAAAGCAAATAAATAATGAAAACGGTAAATGAAATTAAAAGACAATGTGCTTGCAAAGCGACGCGAATAAGTTCATTAAGCTTGAGGTAAAAGTTTGCAACGAGTTATTTTCCTTTCTCGAGATTAGTTGTTAATTAATCTTTTGAAGAGATATTAACTCAAGAAGGGTGAAATAATCGTTCAAAGGTTTCGTCTTCGAATAATTAACTCACACGTCTAAGCAATCTTTCGATTACTTATCACAAACGTTTAAGCTCTTACTTGACTCACAAACTCGAGCTACTAAGCAAACACGATTTAAAACTACTCAAGACTCATATTAAAAACTTAAAGCGATAAAGAAATTAAAAGACTTGTAAAACATTTAACGTAAATAAAAGGTAAGACTAAAAATGAAAAGACTAAAGACTTTAATAAGTAAACGACACTAAAAAGATTTTAAAGAAAATTCGACAGCATAACGTTACGAAAATAATAAAAGAAAACTCCACTCGATAAACGATGGAGTGAAAAGAAATTGCTTACTCGCAATGTTGTTGCTTACTCGCAACTCAAGAACTCTATTCGCAACACAAATCAAAAATCATATTCGCAAGAAAAAATCAAAAACCATATTCGCAAAATGTAAAGAAAAACCTTACTCGCTATTTTTTTTTTCTTTTTCTTATTCGCTATTATTATCTTATTCGCTATTTCCCTTTTTTTTTTATTCGCTACTTTCTTTTTTTTTTCTTATTCGCTATTCTAAATCCTTATTCGCAAAAGTCCATATTCGCTACAAAACCTTACTCGCTAAAAAGAAATGATATTCGCTAAAACCTAATACAAAAATTACTATTCGCTATTTTATTTTCTTATTCGCTAAACCCTAATGTTTTGAGAAAATTTTTTACGTGACTAGTTTCTAACATGCAAAAGTAAATAACTAAATTTTAACGTGAAGAAAAACCCAAAACTCAAAAGTGACTCAATGAAAACTTATTTAGACTCAATATTAAGCAAACTAAAATCTCAAAATAAGCTATATTAATCTAGTTTAACCAAAATAAGATTTTTATATTTCTAGGGCTTGTAACTCAAAAACTAGTTTTAGACTCAAAATAAGGATTAAAAGCTAAAGAGAATGACTAGAAAACTTGTAAATAAGCTAACTCAACACGAAAACAACAAGCTTTTACAAGCTACAAGATCAAAATAAGCTCAAGTCATCATAAAAAGGCACAAGAATTTCTTCCATGCAAAGGTGGTACAAGACTTTTTGTGAGCTTATTTGAATCAAAGTAGAAGAAAGAAGCTTGGATAATAAGATGAAAAGCAATGAAGTAAAGGTAAATAAGCAATACAATAAGCAAGTAAAAAGCTTTAAGACTTAAAGAAAAGTTTGCATTAAGAAAACATTACATAGAAAATAAGCTAAACTAATCTACTCCTACTCCTAAGAGAACCAACTCTCTAAAATCTAACACCTTCAAATGAAGCTAGGAGGTGGTATTTAAGGAAGCCATGGTGGCTAATCCTTGTTTACATATTGCACTAAGCCCCCTAATCTTCCAAATTATATGAATAACAAGCATAAACTAGAGATACAAAGCTATTTATCTTTCTAAAATACGACTTCGGTCCTTGTAACTTTGAGGAAATATGTGTAGACGAGCCTTCAATAAGTCTTCAATGATATAAAAGTGATCCTTTGCTCGAGTTTGAGAAGCTTATCTAAGATAATCATCTTTATTCTTCGATTAAGTGTCTCTTTCGTATTCATGAGCTCTTGAGTAATGGCAACATCGTCACGGGCTTCACTTAAGCAAATTTGATCTTTAACTTCACTTTCGAACGCTTTTCCACATCTCGTGCTCTTTTTGGGCTTTTAGGTTGCTTTTCATGATGTTTCAGCAATATCCATACCTGCACAATCATAAACACAAAAACACTATATCTTTGGCGTTTAACGTTAGTTTTTGGTCTATTCTATACTTAAACTAAGGTCAAAGATATGTGTAATTTAGCACATATCAAGGACAGATTTATAGATTGTGTACCACTAATATAAGTTCTTTGCAATTTATGTAGGTGTAGGACACATTTATAGATTGTGACTATGGTGAAGAATAAAAGCATAACTTCATTTTTTAAAAGAAAGAATGAAGAACAACAAGTAGAAGGAATTGATGATGAAATTCAAGAGAGTAAACGTCAAAAAGGTTCAACAAGCGAACCGGTTATTGGTCCGGATACTTGCAATCGAACCAGGTACCAACCGTTTGTCTCCTTTTTAATGTTTAGTTGTCTTGGACAAATGTTTAGTTTTTTAGTGATTGAAACTTTTTTTTTATAATAATAGTATTTAATTTTTGACCCGACCCGAATCGAATCACCGACCCGAACATATTACCCGAAAAATAGCGTTAGGAAAAAAAATTTAGATCCCGACCCCCCACTCAAAATTTTCTAGCTTCGCCACTGGATGGGGTAATGTTGTTACCCTGTTCGTTGGGAAGGATCTCAACACGCTTGTGCTGATTAAACCAGGCAGCTACACAGGAGAATGTCGTTCCCAAATCAATACCGATTGCCGTTGTTTTAGCTCTTCCTGACATCTTGAAATGCGTAGCTGTCGACAGAAAACAAGAAAAGATAAAAAGTATACAGAAAATGTGGTTAATTACATCTACTACTTTCTGTAAGTTGCTGAAAAAACTCAATCAGTATCCTTGTTGCATTGTTTTCAAGCTGCTCGAAAAAAGAATCATTAACAGTAAAGAAGGGACATTAAATGAACAATTAGAGAACCTCCTTGTTCTAAGTGAGCTGAACAAAAGAAATTTAAATATGGCACAAACTTTGTGTTACTGGACTTATTTCTACATGAGAACGCGTTATAGTGATAGTTTGAAGGATGCATTAAATGACCTAAAGCCAATAATCGAAAACTAGCAACAAATTAAATATGAAACCTAGCCTAAACGAGGAGCAGACATACTTGAGGCAGAGGGTATGCACGTGTTACCCTTTGAACACCATCAGTAGTTAACACTAAATGTATATCCATTGATTTCAGAAAGAAATAAAACAAGTGAACACCCTTTGTTAAATTTCTGTATCCGCCACAAGGAACATAAGGAAGATTAATCAAATAGCATTCAAATGAGTTTGGGTACTCAGTTTTAGGGAAAGGCAGGTTCTGCTAAACGCACAAATTAAACTTGTAATAAAACAACTTAGAATTATCTTCATAGAATACTAACATACTTTTTCATTTTCTCTCATTCTAGCCATCGGAATTTAAGTTATGAACATATGGTTGGCTGTTCCGTTTAGGCAATTATCTAATCCATAATCTTAAATTAATATATAACATAAGATCATATATGAATCTAATATTTTTACCATAATTTTAACGTATTTATGTTAAGAAGTTTAGGGACTCGGCGTTTTTTTAGGGTTTTGTGGTAACAATGCCTCACACATGACAAAAACCCATCTTTGAATTACTCCTACTAGCAGGGTACCCGCGCGTTGCGGCGGCGGGTACCCTGTAACAAACTTTTACGGTTGACAATCTTTTTTGATTATACGTTTCTCGTGACAATAAATTTACGGATGGTTAAAGTTATATTAGGTAAATGCCTTAACTGATTAATGTATCTTTGTGAAAGTTATATTAGGTAAATGCCTTAACTGATTACTCTAAAATGACAGCCCAAGTAAATTAGGTTGATATAAAGCTAGGCCCAACTCTACAAATTTAGTCCAAATACAAATTAAAACCCTATCACTATCCCTAATTTCACTCCATCTCAAACACACAGCCACCACACCAGAAAAAATCTTCACTTTCTGTCTTAATTCAACAAACCGAAACGCACAACCAAATACATGGATTACTCTTTTCTTCTTTATCTATTTCGAAACAAAAGCTACGAAATCAACCCTTAAAAGTCGTTTGACTTGAGGTGGGGTTCGAACCAGGTGGGTCTTGTTCCTATTTGTTTCGAAATGATAAAATAAAGAACACATATCTATTCTTACGTCTTGATGTTCTTCATTTTTATTTGAAGTTCAATAAAGGGTTTATTTACCATTCGAATGGTTTAAATTGTATAAACCTTAGATATTTTCTTGTATATATTACGAATCTTGTTTCAAGATTTATGATGGGTTTGTGTTCAAATTTATGAAAGTTGGATCCGCCACCGGTTATCTTCTAATAGATCTATGATGGTTGTATACTCAAAAAAAACTTGTGAATCTTAAAGATTTGTAAACAAGTTGAACAAAACTGAGATCTCTTCATCCTTCGTCTTTTTTTTTTTGTTTTTTTTTATTATATTTTTTTTTCGTTAGGGCTGTTCTTGTTCCAACCTACCAGGTGAGGGCAGTTGATTTGGATTGTACATTGTGATTAAATGGTTGTATATTTTGGTGAAGGGGTGAATTAAATTGTGTATTAATTGAGCACTTTAATAGCATTAATGTTGTTTGATAGAAAAGTGGTCTGAAAATGACACCACGCTTATTTTTGTTGTACCATATGCTTGTTTTGTTGTAATTCTGAAAATTGGTTGCATTAAAATGTTGTAAACCATGCTTTATTTTTTGTAAGTCTGAAAATTTTGGAGAGAGATTCATTTGTGCATTATATGTGTTATCATACACATTTGTAATATACTTGGTTTACATAACAGAAAACAAATGAGAACATAGGAGATAGATCATTGTTGAAACTTGAAACAAATGAACTATATACTCCAACAACATATAGTCTCAACATAATATGGAAGCGATATGAATTCTACTTGACTAAGTATTGTGTTTTGTGTTATTGGGGCATGAGACCCCCTAGAACACACATGCACAAACATATATATAAAGCAAATGCATGCGCTTTATGATCACTACATATCTTGATCTTAGAAGTAATGAAAGTTAAACCAGTTTTCTAACGTAACCTTGCAAGCCAAAGACACAACGCAGTGAGATGAATGGGATCCCCTATTGTAACAAAATGGCGGCAGGAGTTTTTTTTTTTTTTTCAGCAAATTCTTTTATTGTGATAGAATATATTTGACCTATATTTTTACAAGATTTCTTTAAAGAAGAATTATATTGCTACGAAATAAACGTACTACAAAAGAATGCCACACACTTATTATTAATCTGACTCAAAACTTTGTAGCATATATTCACTACTACATAAAAGCTTAGAGAGCCTTGTTGAAAAGGGTCATAACATTTTTTCCAAATGGCCTCAAAACGGGAGGAACTCTATGTGATTCAAGGCCGAATATTCACATGGGCGACATAATCGCTTGCACAGGGCCATTAGACTACAGGGACACCAAAATTTTACAATATGTATAGTAGGTATAGGCCTAAGAACCAAGTTTTATCCTAGTGAAACACAAATTGGTTTTTGACGTGTTGTGGTTTTAGTCTTATAAAGTATATAAACTAATGTCTCAATTTTTTATTCACTCATCGTAAAACGTGGATAGCATACTTTCAACCAGAGTTGTTAGGATCCCGATCCTGAACTTAGGATCTTACGATTTTACGATACTGCAAAGCAAAAACGATCCGGATCTTACATAGGATCTTTGAAAGCTTAAGATCTTATAGGATACCGATCTTAACCATAGGATCTTAAGATCTAATCTGATCCGATCCTACTTTTCTCGGATAACAAACTAAAAACCTGCAAATTTCTAGATTATTTTTTGTAGAATTTAAAAACAACATTTTAATCTTATTAAACATTTTATAATCATAATTTAGGACAACATTTCGATGGAACATTCATATAATTTTTTCTTTATGATATATAATAATTTGTAAATTTGTATAATATTACAAAAACTATTAAGAAAATGACATTATAGTAGGATCCTAAGATCCCGATCCGATCTTACGATCACGATCTTGCAAAGACGAAAAAGATCCTGGGTAGGATCCCGATCTTGAAAACCTTGCTTTCAACCCTTCTCTAACATTATCTTATTCTTATCAAAGCAAAGTAGGTATGTTCTTCGATCAATTGTTTATTTGTTTTATCTTTTTGTTTTCTTTATTAGTTATATAAATATTAACGTGTTGATTGGTTCATGGGTTTGGTGTAGGTTCACCAAAAGAAAGTAAAAATAATTTGTTTGGTTGTTCAGGTGAGCCCATTAATTAGGAATGAGATATTCAAAAGTTGATAAATCGCATACCAAGGCATACTATCTTGCATTAAAATGAGTCATTCTAAATAAACCCAATTATTTCACTATATAAACCCATATTAATTATCAATCATTATATAATTATATTTTTAACTCTATGTACTCATCAAATCGGGCATGGATATACATACCCACTGGGTAGTTTACCCGGATGAGGTGACACTGACTTGGCAATGATGTGGCATTGAAATGTAAATAAACCCAATTATTTCAATAAATAAACTCATATTAATTATCAATCATTATATAATTATATTTTTAACTCTATGTACTCATCAAATCGGGCATGGATATACATACCCACTGGGTAGTTTACCGGATGAGGTGGCACTGACTTGGCAATGATGTGGCATTGAAGTGTAATTTTTTGTATAAAAAAATCTGTTTATTTGACCCACTTAACACCATAAAATTATATTTGCAATTCAATTTTCCAATAAGCATAATACATAGAACAAGACAATGTAATTAATGCATTCCAATTTTCTAAATATAAATCATTAAAACTGAAGTTTTAATTTACTGTACAACACAAATTTATTTTAATTTTTTAATTAAAAAAACATTTGCATTCTTCATGGGTACAACAAGAAGGTGATAATTCTTCCTTATTGACAAAGTCTTGCATATTTCTCCTTATCAAAAAAGTATATTCCATAATTATTCAAGCTTCAATCAAAATAATTATTCTATAATTTGGCTTCAAGTGATGATGTCCTTCCGATAACAATATTAAAGGAGTTTATCTCAGGTTAGTAAAAAGCAAACTAATTTTTATGTCATATTCTATCAATTTGGTGTGGTATGAAATATTTTTTTTGAAAGCACGTATAGTTTATATATATATATATATATATATATATATATATATATATATATATATATATATATATATATATATATATATATATATATATATATATATATATATA
>LBNU01012292.1:75468-108437 GCA_014162995.1 Artemisia annua
TTGTTGGTTAATTTCATTTCTTAAGGAAACTCTTGTTCTTTCATCTTTCATATTGATCTTAATCAACCAAGTCTATTTCTCATCTCATTTCTCTCATTTGAATACTTGTGTTTACTAATATGGTGACCTAACATTACTGTTAATATATATGACACCTACCCATTGCCAGTTTAAATTTAATGCTTTTTCAATAAATTTTAACTCCAACCTCATCCTTCTTCTTAAATAAATTTTATTATTTACAATTCAAAATATATCTTAGAAATAATTGTCAAAAAGAAAAAGTGGGAAATTATGTAAATTATGTATCATCTTCTTATGTAAATGGAAATAGATTATACAATTATGTATCATCTTCCTATATAGATCGAACTTGATTATGCAATTATTCAATTATGCAATCATATATTTGAGTTAATAAAATATGACTATGTTTTTTTTTCTTTTTTTTAATTAATTTTATAAACTGCTGCTTGCTTACCACGCAGAATCAAATCAAAATATAAAGGCCAATAAAACTACTTAACAAATTATATGGGTCGAGGGCCCAACAGTTCAGTTAGGGTTGTGCATTACTCTATTTATAAACTGCTTACCACGCAGCCATCTTCTCATACTTACAAATTATATTGCTTTTTGTATGGTCATTTTTTCAAAAAGCCTTTTTGGTTGATTATTCATAGAGCAAACAAAATTCTTTTTTGGTTGGTTTACGAAACCTAGATATTCTACCGAATACTGTAAGTGAAAGAAATTGTTCCAAAACATTTTTTTTCAAAAATCATGAAATTCACTCCCTTCAATATCAATAAAACCCTAAACCCTAAACCCTAATCTACTTTAAACAAAATATAGTTTAAATGTATCATCTAGTGTGCGAATCATAGAAAACCACTTAGAGATCAAGAAACCTAAATTTTTTACCGATTCTTGTATCACATATAATAGTATGTATGATGCCCTGTATAAAACTATAAATGTATTAATTTGCAGGAATCTTAAAGGATGAAGGTAGAACTGAAGAGTTTGTATAGATGAAGAAATTAGATGTTTTCCTGAATGTATAAATTTTTTCGTTTAAATGTATTTTTTTTTTTTTTGTTTATGCATTTTTGTATGTATGAAGCGAATTGTTTAAACATATTATTGTTATTGTGATATTTCTATTGTTACTATGGAATATATTGTATTATGATAGTAAAATATATTTGAATCTCAGGAGTACTATGCAATATGTTCATCACTTCATATATGATTTAATATACTATGATAGTAAAAAATATTAATTTGAGGACTAAATATTATTCTTATTAATGAATAAAAGATTAATTAAAATAAAAAAAATATCTTAATTTTTAAATCCAACATAGTGTGATATTTATTTATTAATCTTACTACGATACTAAAGATTGAATAAAATAAATTGATTTTTTTAACTGAATCTGAATAAATAAACTTTGAATAACCCAGAACATGTGTTTAAAAATTAATATTATGATATTTAATTTAAATTATTGATTAATATTTAAAAATAACTAAGAGTGCTTTATATAACTTAATATCATATAAGATTAGAATTCTAATATCATATTACCTATAATATAAGGATAGTATTCTAATATCATAATACCTAAAATATTGATAGTATTCTGATATCATAATACCTATCATATCCTTATATATTAATATTAACTTTCGCAATTATATTAATTTTTACAATTATGTATAAAACATAAAATAATTTTTAACTAAACAATAAATAACAAATTAAAAATCAATAATAACAATAATTTTTAACTAAACAATAATAACAACTGGAAAAAATAAAAATAAAAATATTAATTAACATCATAATAAAAACATTACATAATATCATAATAAAAACATCATAATTAAACATTAAATTCAAATTCAACTATTTTTTTTTTAATTTTTTAGGCTTTGAAAAATCTAAAACACGTTGAATTTGTTCGTAAATGATCACAATTTGTTTTCGACTCTCTTCTATCTTTTTCTTACGTTCATCAATATCTTTCTGATACTCGGAAATCAACTCTTCTTCATCTTTGTTTCTCTCTTCATAATTCTTGATAATTTTGTTATAGCTTTCAATCAAAAACTGTTGAGCACCACATTGATCAGAATGAGAAAGATTCCAAATTTCTTCCGAAATGCCTAAAAGTTTATATTCCTCTGGAATTGGAGGAATACGTGAATCTCTTGCACCTTTTTTGTTTGAATCATTTTGAGAAGATGATGTGGCCATTTGAATTTGTATTAGAGAAATATGTAAAAAATGAATAGTTTTAAAATATGGCGTTTACTATATGTAGAGACTGAAAAGGCATGACGTTTAGTTTTCAACAAAAAGTCACAATTTTCAAAAATTAGTTAAAAGAAAAACTTTAAATAATAATAATAATAATAATAATAATAATAATAATAATAATAATAATAATAATAATAATAATAATAATAATAATAATAATAATAATAATAATAGTAATAATAATAATAGTAATAATAGTAATAGTAGTAATAGTAATAGTAATAATAGTAATAGTAATAATAGTAATAGTAATAATAGTAATAGTAATAATAGTAATAGTAATAATAGTAATAATAATAATAATAATAATAATAATAATAATAATAATAATAATAATAATACTAATAATAATACTAATAATAATAATAATAATAATAATAATAATAATAATAATAATAATAATAATAATAATAATAATAATAATAATAATAATAATAATAATAATAATAATAATAATAATAATAATAATAATAATAATAATAATAATAATAGTAATAATAGTAATAGTAATAATAGTAATAGTAATAATAATAATAATAATAATAATAATAATAATAATAATAATAATAATAATAATAATAATAATAATAATAATAATAATAATAATAATAATAATAATAATACTAATAATAATAATATAATAATATAATAATAATAATAATAATAATAATAATAATAATAATAATAATAATAATAATAATAATAATAATAATAATAATAATAATAATAATAATAATAATAATAATAATAATAATAATAATAATAATAATAATAATAATAATAATAATAATAATAATAATAATAATAATAATAATAATAATAATAATAATAATTGTTAGGAACACGTTTCACGTTATTCAAGTGTCGGTCATTAGTTTATGATAGGTTGCTAGTTTATGTTATTATGTTTTATGTTTGAACATTTTGTTATGAAAGTTTATGATGTAATGTTACTACAAGTGGAAGTCCAAGGGCTAGTAGTGTAAAGTATGGTGATGAATCTTGAGACCCTTGGACTCCCCTATAAATACATTGTATAAGCCTTGCTTAAGGCTTGTTGGTTCTCAAGTAATACAAAGTTTATCATATCAAATATATTAGAGTTCCTTCCATATTATTCTATCTTCTTCTTCTTCATTCTTGTTTCTTATTCATTCAAGTATCTTTGGTTGTTTATGCTATAACATGGTGACCTAACAAGTGGTATCATTCGCCTAGGGATATTAGAGGTTGTTTTAGATTAGTTTGGGTTTAGTTTTGGTCTCGTTTGGATTGTTTTGGTACTCATTATCTTCGTTAGTAGGTTAGTTTTGATATTTAGAAAGGTTTAGATATCGTAATATTGGGTTTCTAGTCATTTGGCACTTGAAAAAAATTCATCAGTACGTTTTTTTGGGTTTAGCGAGTTTGAACATTAGGGTTAAGCGAGTATCAGCTTTGAATTTGAGTCTAGCGAGTTTGAACTTTAGGGCTTAGCGAGTAAGGAAAATTCTTGGCGAGTATCATTCATTTCTGGCGAGTAAGCCATTTTTCCTTATCGTTTAGCGAGTAAGGAGTTAATCCTAGCGAGTATCAATAAACTAGCTAGCGAGTATCAATAAAATTCTTAGCGAGTTTCACAACTAGCGAGTATGGAAACCTAGCGAGTATCATTAATAACCTAGCGAGTATCAACATTTAACCTAGCGAGTATCATTAATAACCTAGCGAGTATCAACATTTAACTTAGCGAGTTTCAAAGTTTTTTAAGCAAGTTTCAAAAGTTGTTAGCGAGTATCATTAAGTTTTACCAGCGAGTATCAAACTTAATATAGCGAGTTTCAAAAGGCTTTTAGCGAGTATCAAAGTTTTTTGTTAACAAGTTTGGAAATTCGTTTCAACACTCACAACTAATCTTCAACAACAACCTACAACTTATCCTTTAAAGATCCATTGAAGCATAATTAATCACAATGTCTCGACCTCCATTCTACTTCTACAATCAACAACAACAACAACAATCACAATATCCACAACAACAACCGCATCCTCAATTACTTCAACAACTGTATCAACAACCGTCGATGTACCCTCAAAATCAACTCTTCATGCATCAAGTGCAACATCAACCGTATTTACAACCGCACATGCAAACCGCCTTACCACAACCTAAGCAAACCCATTGGTTCGATCAAATGTGTGAAGCTATCACAAGTCAACAATCTCGTCATGAAGCCGGATCTCTTGACATACCACCAATGCTTACGCCAGGTAACTATGTTCAGTGGTCAAGCCGATTCCTACGTTTTCTTGAATTGAAGAAACCTCATGGCAAATATATGAGGAAAGTTCTCTTTGATGGTCCATTCCAATGGCCAACAAGAACGGTTCCAGGTGATCCAACTGCCACACCACCAAGACCTGAAACTGTAACCCCAGTTCCTGAATCACAACTCACTGACGAACAAAGACTTCATCATGAAGCTAATGAACTTGCAATGAGCTACATCTGCCAAGGAATTCCCAATCCAATCTTTCGAAGTGTAGATGCTCAGAAAACTGCAAAAGAAATGTGGGAACATATTCATCTCTTGATGGAAGGCACGGAGTTAAATCAAGAAGACATGGAATCAAAGCTCTATCTGGAATATGAGAACTTCATGATTGAATCTGGGGAATCACTCGAGTCTTACTACCATCGGTTCACCAACATCATCAATGACTTGGATGGAAGCAATGTCAAACTTCCAAGGATTGCTATCAACACGAAGTTCTTGAGTTGTCTTGGTCCTGATTGGCAAAAGTATGTCACGTTTGTTCGACAAGCAAAGAATCTTCACAATGCCATATATGGTTTGTTGTTTGACTACTTGAAGCATCATGAGAGTGAAGTGAACAAAGATCGTGCTCTTCGTGCAAGTATATCACCTTCTCCAACACCAAACTCTCTAGCACTCATGGCTCAATCACAATTCACAACACAACAATCACATCAGGGTTTTGCTCCGGATCAGAATTACCTTACCTACCAACAACCACAATCCTCTCAGCAACTCGTTCCATATGATCCCAATCTGCATGACAATCTTAACACGTCTTATGACAACACTGATTCGATGTACTACTCCAACTTCACCAATGATGATGATGACGAGGACTTCAACAGTTTGAACGAAGGAATTGCACTCATTGCCAAAGCATTTCGTAAGTTCTCAACTAAGTCCAACAATCGACTTCGGTCTTCATCAAACACAAGGAATCAAGCTGTTATTCAGGATGGTCGTGTAGAAGTGCAGAATCGTAATACTGGAAGGTTGGGGTCAGGAAGGAATATCGGTAATTTTGGTGTTAGTCAAAGGGTTAATGCTGGGTATCGTAACAATGTTGCTGCTGCTCCGAAAAGGGTTGAAATTGTGGAACAGGGTAACAATGATGCAGGGAAAACGGTTGTTCGATGTTATAACTGCAACGGGGTTGGTCACGTAGCTACTGCATGTCCGTCACCACGTACTCAGGGTAGCAAGTACCACAAAGAGGCTCTACTTCTTGCACTTCAGGATGAAGCACGTGGAAATGCTAGTAATGATAGGGACAACAGTTTTATGGCTACAGCTCAGTCTGATGATGACATGGAGGATTTGGAAGCTAATGCTGCTGTGATGCTGATGGCTAATATTCAAGAACATCAAGTCAATGAATAATTTATTTTCACATGTGAAAAAAAAATTCTACTTGTAAATTACCTTAAAAGGAATCTTTTTCACTTGTCTTTACTAATAGAATTCAGTTGCTAATTTCTTGATTATATATGTTAGGAACACGTTTCACGTTATTCAAGTGTCGGTCATTAGTTTACGATAGGTTGCTAGTTTATGTTATTATGTTTTACGTTTAAACGTTTTGTTATGAAAGTTTATGATGTAATGTTACTACAAGTGGAAGTCCAAGGGCTAGTAGTGTAAAGTATGGTGATGAAACTTGAGACCCTTGGACTCCCTTATAAATACATTGTGTAAGCCTTGCTTAAGGCTTATTGGTTCTCATAATACACTTTCATATTTATCATATCATTAGTAGAGTTCCTTCCATATTATTCTTCTTCTTCTTCTCTATTCTTGTTTCTTATTCACACAAGTATCTTTGGTTGTTTATGCTATAACATGGTGACCTAACAAGTGGTATCATTCGCCTAGGGATATTAGAGGTTGTTTTTAGATTAGTTTGGGTAGTATTTGATCTCGTTTTATTCATATTAGGGCTAGTTATCTTGTGTTTGGTACTCGTAGGGATTAGTTTTAGTGTAGTATAGTTTTATATTACATTAGAATAGGTAAAACTTTCGTTTGGTACTCGTTTGGTTAAGAAAAAAATTGGTCAGTAAAGTTTTTTTTGGGTATTTGCGAGTAAGCACATTAGGGATTTGCGAGTATGAAATTTTTTGTGGTTTCTGCGAGTAAGGTGAATTAGGGTTTTGCGAGTAAGGAAAGTAGAGTATTTTCTGCGAGTATCAAGGGTGAAGTTTGCGAGTATCAAAGTCAACTTTTTGCGAGTATCACACTATTGATCTTGCGAGTATCATTTTGGCGAGTAAGCCCTGGTTTCCTTATCGTTTTGCGAGTAAGGATTTCATACTTTGCGAGTATCATACTTTGCGAGTATAAACTTTTTCTTGCGAGTAGGAACTCAAAACTTGCGAGTATCATATTTCCTAAGGTTTCTTGCGAGTATCAAGGTGTTTGCGAGTATCATATACTTCTAAATCTTGCGAGTAAGGAATCTAAAGTTTGCGAGTAAGAAAAAGTTTTGCGAGTAAGGAAGTTTATTTGCAACTTTTGGACTTTCGTCTCGACACTCACAACTAATCTACAACAACAACCTACATTTTATCCTTTAAAGATCCGTTCAAGCATAATCAATCACAATGTCTTGACCTCCATTCTACGTTTACAATCAACAACAACAACAACAATCACAATATTCACAACAACAACCGCATCCTCAAATACTTCAACACGTGTATCAACAACCGTCAATGTACCCTCAAAATCAACTCTTCATGCATCAAGTGCAACATCAACCGTACTTACAACCGCACATGCAAACCGCCTTACCACAACCTAAGCAAACCCATTGGTTCGATCAAATGTGTGAAGCTATCACAAGTCAACAATCTCGTCATGAAGCCGGATCTCTTGACATACCACCAATGCTTACGCCAGGGAACTATGTTCAGTGGTCAAGCCGATTCCTACGATTTCTTGAATTGAAGAAACCTCATGGCAAATATATGAGGAAAGTTCTTTTTGATGGTCCATTCCAATGGCCAACAAGAACGGTTCCAGGTGATCCAACTGCCACACCACCAAGACCTGAAACTGTAACCCCAGCTCCTGAATCACAACTCACTGACGAAGAACGACTTCATCATGAAGCTAATGAACTTGCAATGAGCTACATCTGCCAAGGAATTCCCAATCCAATCTTTCGAAGTGTAGATGCTCAGAAAACTGCAAAAGAAATGTGGGAACATATTCATCTCTTGATGGAAGGCACTGAGTTAAATCAAGAAGACATGGAATCAAAGCTCTATCTGGAATATGAGAACTTCATGATTGAATCTGGGGAATCACTCGAGTCTTACTACCATCGGTTCACCAACATCATCAATGACTTGGATAGAAGCAATGTGAAACTTCCAAGGATTGCTATCAACACGAAGTTCTTGAGTTGTCTTGGTCCTGATTGGCAAAAGTATGTCACGTTTGTTCGACAAGCAAAGAATCTTCACAATGCCACATATGGTTTGTTGTTTGACTACTTGAAGCATCATGAGAGTGAAGTGAACAAAGATCGTGCTCTTCGTGCAAGTATATCACCTTCTCCAACACCAAACTCTCTAGCACTCATGGCTCAATCACAATTCACTACACAACAATCACATCAGGGTTTTGCTCAGGATCAGAATTACCTCACCTACCAACAACCACAATCCTCTCAGCAACTCGTTCCATATGATCCCAATCTGCATGGCAATCTTAACACGTCTTATGACAACACTGATTCAATGTACTACTCCAACTTCACCAATGATGATGATGACGAGGACTTCAACAGTTTGAACGAAGGAATTGCACTCATTGCCAAAGCATTTCGTAAGTTCTCAACTAAGTCCAACAATCGACTTCGGTCTTCATCAAACACAAGGAATCAAGCTGTTATTCAGGATGGTCGTGTAGAAGTGCAGAATCGTAATACTGGAAGGTTTGGGTCAGGAAGGAATATCGGTAATTTTGGTGGTAGTCAAAGGGTTAATGCTGGGTATCGTAACAATGTTGCTGCTGCTCAGAAAAGGGTTGAAATTGTGGAACAGGGTAACAATGATGCAGGGAAAACGGTTGTTCGATGTTATAACTGCAACGGGGTTGGTCACGTAGCTACTGCATGTCCGTCACCACGTACTCAGGGTAGCAAGTACCACAAAGAGGCTCTACTTCTTGCACTTCAGGATGAAGCACGTGGAAATGCTAGTAATGACAGGGACAACAGTTTTATGGCTACAGCTCAGTCTGATGATGACATGGAGGATTTGGAAGCTAATGCTGCTGTGATGCTGATGGCTAATATTCAAGAACATCAAGTCAATGATTCAGGCCCAGTGTATGACACTGACGGTCTGTCTCAGGTATTTGAACCAATCACATGCTTAGTTCATGATATTGCGTCATCTTACGAATCTGATTCAAACAAGGAACAAGTTGTTCAAGATGAGTCGTCGTTATCTAATCAGGAGGAATATCAAATGGACCCAGTAGTTACATTTGATGATGACGATCAAATTAACGCTGTTGTTATATTTGACGATGTCGATCAAATTAACTCCGAAGTTACATTTGACACTCAAATTGATGAAGATAACAACGAAGATGTTGAACAAAATGAACCTATGATTGATTCAGAGTCTGAGATCAGAACTGCTCTTATGACCACCCAAGCCCAAATAATGAAATGCAATGAGATAAATGATAAGTTAAAAGCTAAAGTTGCATCATTAACGAATGAACTTGAGTGCTGTAAAACAAGAATTCATGATTTTGAATCACGGGATAATCGAGAGAAAAGCTTTGAGGTTGCGTTCCAAAAATCTTATGTTTTAGAACAAGATTTACATAATAAAGTTCGAGAATTAACTGGTTCCAAAAATGATTTGATTTCTCAAATGGAAAAAGAAAAGTTTGAACACAAGCAACAAATTGATCAACTCAGAAACGAACTTTTAAAAACAAAAGCTGAGTTGACAAAGTGTCAAACGGAATTTCTAGAACATAAACAAAAATCAAGGAAACGTGTTGATTCTTACGTGGAAGAAATTCTTGAACTGGAACATAAACTCAAGGACTTTCAAAATGTGGTTTATAAAACTGGTGACACCATTTCTACAATACAAAAGTTTTCAATACAGCAAAAACACGATGGTAATAGATTTGGCATTGGTTTTGAAAATCCACAGTTCCTCAAAACAGCACTCAAGGAAATTCCTAAGATATACAGTGCAGATCATTTCTTTGATGAATCAGTTGTGCGTGTTGTTGTGTATGATCGTGAAGAAGAATTTGAAATTGAAGATGAGACACGACTTAAATTAGAAAATGTTTTTTATAATACACCTTTTGACTACGAAAAGTATACATCAATTTCTGTAAAATCTGTTCCTCAACAAGAAAAAACCGAGCAACCATGGACTTTAATGGAAATTTGTGAGTCATCCTCTAATGTAGGACCGGTTAAACCAGTGGCACAAATAAATGGTTCTTTACCTGATTTATGTCAATTTAAACCATTAACCACAAGTTGGAAAGTACTTAGGTATTTTAAAACGTTTATGGAAGATATCAATTTTTTAGAAGAAGCGATTGACCGTAATTCTCAAATAACGGTTGCAACTTTTCAATCTGCTTATGAAAAAGAAAAACGAGAGGTCTTTCAAAAACAACTTTTGCCACATGTCCAACACTTGCGTCTTTGTGCTACACACTGGGAACAGGAACTACAGAAAGAGGTGAAAAATATGGTAGACATTTTTGAAGCAACTGAGAACACTATTTCAAAAGAGCAACGCCGTAACAAAGTTTTACAAAAACAATCTGATCGCCTTTTAGAATTTGTTCTTCATGCTGATATATTGTCTGTGATTATGAATGCTCTGTATGAATGTGGTACTTATGAACTTGTTGAAGATCACAAAACAGAAAATGAGTTGTTAAAAGATGAAATTGAAAAACTGAAGTATGAAAATGAGGCTCTCTCAACACGAAGTGATGATGTGCAAAGTTTACTTTCAAAAGAAATTTGTCAACTGAAATATAAGCTTGAATGGTGTCAATCTCAAAGTTTAGGTTTTGAATTACAATTGCAAAACAATGTCAATTCATCATCTTTTGAAAAAGCAAATGCAGTTTTACAAAATCAACTTTCAAATTATGAAAAAGAGATTGCAAATTTGAAAATTGAATGTGCTGAATGGGAACAACATCGTAATGCGTATTTTCAGTCTAACAAAAAGCTTCAAAGTGATATTCAAGAAAAACAGCACATCATCATTGAGTTAAAAGAGAAGCTCAAGAAAATTGAGAAAGGAAAATCAGTTAGCACCAATGTAATTGCACCAGGCATGTATACCATTGACACATCCTCCAAACAAACACACCCTCATAACTCTAATGTGATTGCTTCGACTTCTACAGGATTAGTCCCCACTACTAGCGTTAGCAAGTCAAAGAGGAAAAAGCTTAAAAAGAAGAATAGAATGTGGAAACGTAGAAGTGGACCTCTAGAGACCTCTGAAGTAGAAGATCACAATAGGAATTTGAATAAAATGCATGTTGCTACTGATTTAGATTCTGATTTATCTGTCTGTAATTTGAATCAATGTGTAACGAATGCTGAACCTTTGAATATTTCTAAGTTTAATGCATCTTGTGTGTTTTGTCGTAAAAGTATGTTGACTGGTGATCACACCAAATGTGTTGCTAATACTATCCTATCTCGTAATAAGAAACGTAACACTGGCAGTTCTAATAGGCCCCCCATTGCTTCTAAGTCTGTGCTAGGTAGAAAGCCGAGTGTAGTTTCTGATGCTGCTTTAGACACTCCCATTGCCCAATCAACAGTTAGGAAAGTTGAAACACCTAATGCGTTCACTAAGAAGAAAGCTAAGTCTAGTTGGATATGGCAACAGTGGTTACAAAAGAATCCTAGTTTTAAATGGATACCAAAAGTTAATGATATGTGCGTTTCTAACCCATCGGAACCCACTTCTTCTAAGGGTTCCAATGTGACCATTGCTCCACCTTTGTCTTCTTCATGTGATGCAGGTGGTTCAAATCATACTTTGGATTGTTGATAGCGGCTGTTCCCGACACATGACAGGCAATCTCAAAATGTTAAAGAACTTTGTTTCAAAGTTTATAGGCACTGTCAGATTCGGGAATGATCACTTTGCTGCTATCATGGGCTATGGAGATTATATCACAGGGAACATCGAAATTAGTCGGGTTTATTATGTTGAAGGACTTGGACACAATCTTTTCTCAGTTGGTCAGTTTTGCGATGGAGATTTGGAAGTAGCGTTTCGAGAGAAAACTTGCTTTGTTCGTGATCTTCAAGGAAACAATTTGATGTCTGGTAAACGCGCTAAAGGTCTCTACACAATTTCGTTATCAGATATGATTGCTTCTTCACCAATTTGTCTTCTCTCCAAAGCAACTTCAACAAAATCTTGGTTATGGCACAAGCGTATGTCTCATTTAAATTTCAAAACAATGACGGATCTTGCTCGTCATAAGCTTGTTGAAGGTCTTCCTCGATTTCGCTTTACAAAAGATCACCTATGTCCGGCATGTGAACAAGGAAAGAGCAAGCGTGCACAATTCAACTCAATCAGTGAATCAAGGTCCACCCATGTTCTTCACTTACTTCATATGGATTTGTGTGGTCCAATGCGAGTGCAAACGATCAATGGGAAACGCTACATCCTCGTAATAGTTGATGACTTTTCTAAATGGACTTGGGTTTACTTCTTACGTAGCAAAGATCAAGCTCCATCAATGATCATCACCTTTCTCACCAAGATTCAGGTTCAACTGCGTAACACTGTCAGAATTGTCCGAACGGATAATGGTACCGAGTTTAAGAATCAGATTCTTCGGGATTATTTTGAGAAAGTGGGAATTGAGCATCAAACAACAATAGCAAGATGTCCAGAACAGAATGGGGTTGTTGAACGTCGTAATAGAACACTTGTGGAAGCTGCTAGGACAATGCTTATCAACGCTCAATTACCAGACTTCTTATGGGCTGAAGCTGTTTCAACTGCTTGTTACACGCAGAATCGTTGCATGATCAACAAACGCCACAACAAAACTCCGTATGAGCTTGTTCACAAACGGAAACCAAATGTTCAACACTTTCATGTTTTCGGAGCTCTTTGTTACCCTCACAATGATCGTGATGACTTTGGTAAGCTCAAAGCTAAAGCCGACATTGGAGTCTTCATAGGGTACTGTGAACACTCCAAAGGTTTCCGAATCTACAATCGTCGCACACGAGAAATCCAAGAGACAATCCATGCTAATTTCGATGAACTCTCCGATATGGCTTCTGAGCAACACAGCTTAGGACCCGAAATAAACCGTCTTAACTTCCCAGATTCTTCAACTGAACCGTTGTCTATCTCACGTAAAGATTTGGAAAAACTGTTTGCTCCACTGTTCGATGATACCTTTGCTCCGAGTGCATCAGAGGCGCCCACTAATTCCGCTGCTCCAATTGTTAATCAAGTCGCACCTGATACATCTTCACCTACTACTACTAACGTAGGGAATGATGCACCACCAATGGAATCACCAACTACAGAAGAACAAACTGTTTCTCCTGCAGACAAACCAGCTGAAGATCTGAATCAAACACCTGAACCCACACCTGTTGAGTATGATCCAAATGCGTTCTTTAATCCCTTCGCACCAGCTCCAACTTATGAAGAGGTTGCTGAATCTTCTACACGCAATTTGGAACCTACCAACATGCAAACGTTCTACCAACACCACCCTGCTACGCATAAATGGACAAGAGATCATCCATTAGTCAACATCATTGGTCATCCAACTGCACCAGTCATGACAAGGCGTAAACTCTACACCGATGCTGAAAACTGCATTTATGCACTTACCATCTCCAATGCTGAACCCAAAAACATCAAAGATGCCTTGACTTACGAAAACTGGATTGAATCCATGCAAGAAGAAATTGAGCAATTCAAAAGGCTAGAGGTTTGGGAGTTAGTTGAAAGACCGGATGGAGTTTATGTCATCGGGCTGAAGTGGATTTGGAAAAACAAGTTAGATGCTGAAGGAACAGTGATTCGTAACAAATCTCGTCTGGTTGCAAAAGGATATCTTCAGGAAGAAGGAATAGACTTTGAGGAATCATTTGCTCCAGTTGCTCGAATTGAGGCTGTCCGAATTTTCTTGGCTTATGCGGCACACAAAAATATGGTCGTCTATCAGATGGATGTCAAAACGGCTTTTCTGAACGGCAAACTTCGTGAGGTGGTCTACGTCAGTCAACCGGAAGGTTTCGTCGACCCTGATCATCCCAACCATGTGTACCGACTTAAGAAAGCACTTTATGGTCTCAAACAAGCGCCGAGGGCATGGTACGATGAACTGTCCAAATTTCTGTTGGCTAATAACTTTTCTAAGGGAACGGTTGATCCTACATTGTTTATACAAAAACACGGGGAGGACGTTTTAATGGTTCAAATTTATGTCGATGACATTATTTTTGCTTCAACACAAAAGAAATATTCAAATGCTTTTGCAAAATTAATGAAAACGAATTTTGAAATGTCCATGATCGGTGAACTTTCGTTCTTCTTAGGACTACAAGTTCATCAGTCACCCCGTGGTATTTTTATAAATCAATCCAAATATGCTCTTGAAATAATTAAGAAACATGGAATGACCAGTTGTGATACTTATTCGACACCCATGAATTATCAAACTAAGCTGGATGCTGACCCAAATGGGAAACCTGTTGACCCCACAAAATACCGAAGTATTATCGGGTCACTCATGTATCTCACATCCAGCAGACCAGATATTGTATTTGCTGTGTATATGTGCTCTCGCTATCAGGCTAAACCAACTGAGCGACACCTCTCTGAGGCTAAAAGAATCCTTCGATACGTAAAGGGAACCATTAACTTGGGGATCTGGTATCCGAAGGATTCTGGTTTTGAACTAATTGCTTTTTCAGATGCTGATCATGCAGGGTGCCTAGACACACGAAAAAGTACATCTGGCGGTCTTCAGTTTCTTGGTGATAAGCTTGTTTCATGGCAATCAAAGAAGCAGGATTGCACGTCACTCTCATCGACGGAGGCTGAATATGTAGCCATGTCTGCATGTTGTGCTCAAGTCATTTGGATGCGATTACAACTGCAAGACTATGGCTACACATTCAACCGAATCCCGATTTATTGTGACTCCAAAAGTGCAATCGCCATCTCGTGCAACACTGTCCTTCACACCAAATCCAAGCATATCGCCTTACGGTATCATTTCATTAAAGATCATGTTGAACAGGGTACGGTGGAATTATACTTTGTGGGTACCGAATACCAATTGGCGGATTTGTTCACAAAAGCCCTTGCTCCAACAAGGTTTGCTGAACTGGTTCACCAAATTGGTATGCGATGTTTGACTCCCGAAGATTTAAAATCTTTTCTCACAAACAACTAACGGAGTCAACATCAAATCATTTTTGTAAATATTATTTCAAAAACAAAATACAAAATTTTTAAATCTCAGAAAAACACAAAAATATTTTCAATCTTTCTATTATATCATTTTCATCAAAAAAAAAACAAAAAAAAACAAAAAAAAAACAAAAACAAAAAAAAAAACAAAACAAAACAAAACAAAACAAAACAAACAAACTACTACTTTTCACGACTTCAAGATATGTTTTCTCCAACACTTTCCACATTTATCGTAAGCATATCTTGAGGGGGAGAAATTCTTGTTTCTTTTCTTCGTAAAGTTTTCTTCATCTAAATCTATCCCGACATATCATCGAACCCAAAGTTTGTTCAAAATTAATTAGTTAAATAATTTTACGGTTCATGATAAGTCATGTGTCATGCTTGCAAATATTTTAAATACAACAAGGACCATATGTGAATATCTTTAAAAGTCTAAATGGCCAGGGACTAAACATGTCATTTATCATAATCATGAAAACCTATATCTGCTCCTACATTCAAACCGTTCCTATTCACAAAACAAACACACACACGCTGCTAATTTTTCCCAAATCACAAAGAGATTTTTCTTGCAAAGATTTTTCAAGCCACGAATTGTAAGTCTAATTTTCAACATCACACGGTTTCTTTATTTACTTTTGTGAAAATGTGCTTGAAAAATCCCAATTAGGGCTCGATTAAATTGGGTTTTCTTGGTTCGTGATTTTTTTTTTGTCAATTAAGTGGTAAAAGCTGTGTGGGTACGTCTTTAGCAGTTGATAAAACGCTTTTGTATGATCAAAGATTCAATGGGATTGTTTGTAGGACTAGATTTAGTGTTGTGAGGGTCGAAACCCTTAATGTGAATACTGAGGATTTATATTCATGGTAACTTGGACTTAAACATTCCATTCTTGCATACATGTTCTGCTTTGTTGAGGGTATGGATTGAATAACCTAGTGAGTATAACTTTTTGGATTTCCTTAGCGAGTATGACATGTTTTTTAATGCTTAGCGAGTATGGTGATTATAGTCCTTAGCGAGTATGAATGTTTTCAGTCAGCGAGTATGACTTTAGTCCTAGCGAGTATGAGATTTTTTTTTTTTTTTTTGTCAGCGAGTATGACTTTAATTTAGCGAGTATGATTGTTTAACTTGATAGCGAGTATGAAAATTCTCTTCTCAGCGAGTATGAAATTTTTCTCAGCGAGTATGAAAAATTTTTTCTAAGCGAGTATGAAAATTCTTTCTCAGCGAGTATGAAAATTTTTTCTCAGCGAGTATGGAAATTTTTTGTCAGCGAGTATGGTCTGTTTGTTTGTTAGCGAGTATGGTTTGCTCATTCTAGCGAGTATACCCTGTTTTATATCGTGATAGCGATTATGGAATGAATAAAAGTTAGCGAGTATGGTGTGAATTTTATATGCTAAGCGAGTATGATTGTGATGTGTTTTTGTATTAGCAGTATGGAATATTAGTTTGTGTTAGCAAGTATGATGCTCATATATGTGCTAGTATGATGTATACTTGTTCTGTGTTCTATCTATGGTTCAATACGTACTTGCTATAAACCTTTTTTCACTCCGAGTAAGGAGAATGGATTAGAACCATCACCGTATGGGTTCTATTTTGTCCATTTTATGAAAAGAAACTCTGCCGAAATTTTTTCAAAATTATAGCAAGTATGTAGAAAGCTTGGTTGAGTTTTCTATGATGTGTTCATGATGATTGATAGTCATAGGATTATTCACTAACGTTAACTCATCCACATGTACTTGGTTGCTTGTGTTGTTCTCTTTCAGGTACCACAATGTCTCAAACATCAACTCCTAGACACTAATTGATTCACGGAGATGAAAGAGATATCAGCAAATCTAACCTGAGAGTTGATTTCAAAAGGATTCAATGTCACTCTACTTGTGAGATCATCGTGGAAATTCTACAACACCATTTCATTAGCCGAATCCTTACAGCAACTTGTACTGTGCCTGAAGTATACATGATTCAGTTCTGGAAGGATTTTGAAACCAGCAAGGACTTCGATACTATAAAAGTACGCCTTGACAGCAGAGACATAAGGTTTCAGGTGGATACACTTAGGACAGTTTTGGGTCTTCCTGCTGAAGGATCCAAAGACATTAAGAAGTTTACTCGACCGCCTTCGCTATCTGAAGTTACTAGATTCCTTAGGGAACTGGGTTATGATGAATCAGAACANTGTTGTTCTCTTTTAGGTACCACAATGTCTCAAACATCAACTCCTAGACACGAATTGATTCACGGAGATGAAAGAGATATCAGCAAATCTAACCTGAAAGTTGATTTCAAAAGGATTCAATGTCACTCTACTTGTGAGATCATCGTGAAATTCTACAACACCACTTCATTAGCCGAATCCTTACAGCAACTTGTACTGTGCCTGAAGTATACATGATTCAGTTCTGGAAGGATTTTGAAACCAGCAAGGACTTCGATACTATCAAAGTACACCTTGACAGCAGAGACATAAGGTTTCAGGTGGATACACTTAGGACAGTTTTGGGTCTTCCTGCTGAAGGATCCAAAGACATTAAGAAGTTTACTCGACCGCCTTCGCTGTCTGGAGTTACTAGATTCCTTAGGGAACTGGGTTATGATGAATCAGAACAAAGACTCACCAACCTCGCTTCCATTAACCGCAGATTCATTCCGCAACCATGGCTAACACTTTATGCCATTCTCACCAACTGTGTCACGGGTAAACAAACTGGGCATGAACACCCTTCACTAGAATTTCTACAATTTTTCTGGGTAGTTGTAAATAAGGCCAGTATAGACTATGCTCAGCTCATTTGGGAAGATATGCTCTATCAAGCTGCTCAAGTTAAGAAACAAACTGAAAAGAAAATACCTTTCTACCGCTTCACCAAACTCCTAATTCAGCATTTCATGAAGGAATACTCTGACATTGATCCCAGAACAAACGACAAGCAACATCAACCAAACATGGATTACATGTTCACATCTGCTCGGATTCAATCCACAAACACCACCGTCCAAGGAATGAGAATTCCTGATAGGCTGCTTACTTCTAGTATCCGAAAAACAAAAGCTTTTAAAGTATACGATGATGCTGAAAGGAACCAAAAGGTTGGAGTAAAAACATCAACAACCAAAAGGTTGGTTTCTAGAGAAACCGGAAAAAATTCCCTATGCCCAAGAGTAGAACCAAGAAAGTTACACGCCAACATAAAGAAAAACTCACACTCTATGATGAACCTGATGAACCAGTTCTCAAAGATGTTGCAGCAGAAACTGGTAAAAAGGAGAAAGAAGGGAAAGGGAAAGAACAAGAGTCTCCTGTGATAGCTTCAAGTCCAACTCTAACTGAAGCGGAAGATGCCAAAATGTTGAAGCGGGCAATGAGGGAGAACAAGCAGATTGAGGAAGAAAGACTGGCTAAATTGAGAAAGAAAGGTCAAGGCTCAAGCTCTAGAGCAGACACCTCTCCAGAGAAACATGAGGAATCCGGTTCTCACACCACATCAGAATCATACCACAGTGACACTGCTTCAGATCAAGCTGATAAGTCCTCCAGTTCAGCTACAAAATCAAGTGATGAAGATGATGCTGAGCAAGAACGAGCTGAAAGCAGTGATGAACGGGTAAGAGTTTCTGATGATGAAGAGGAATAGCAATCAGAGAATGCAAAAAGTGATGATGAAGAAACAATTCAGAAATCTGAAAACGATGAAAGCAATGATGATGAAGAGGAAAAGAAATCAGATGAGAATGAAAGTGAAAAGAATTCGGAAAATGAGGAAAGTGAACATGAAAAGAACAAAGAAGTGGAGTCGGATGACGACAGCAACACCAAAGTCGACGATTACCAGTTAGTTCCCGTTAATGCTCCAACTCACACACATCCTGAACCCTCTACTGAAACACAACCATCACAACAAGAACCATCTACTTCACAGATTTCAACGGGCGGCCCTGGTGCACTGAAAGTGATTACCAGAACTGTTAACAAGCTTAAGGAGGAACTAGATAAGCAGAAGTTGCAGCTGGAAAAACTCGAAGGTCATGGTATCGATAAAGCCATCAANTATACGATGATGCTGAAAGGAACCAAAAGGTTGGAGTAAAAACATCAACAACCAAAAGGTTGGTTTCCAGAGAAACCGGAAAAAAGTTCCCTATGCCCAAGAGTAGGACCAAGAAAGTTACACGCCAACATAAAGAAAAACTCACACGTCATGATGAACCGGATGAACCAGTTCTCGAAGATGTTGCAGCTGAAACTGGCAAAAAGAAGAAAAAGGGGAAAGGGAACGAACAAGAGTCTCCTGTAATAACTTCAAGTCCACATCTAACTGAAGCTGAAGATGCCAAAATGTTGAAGCGGGCAATGAGGGAGAACAGGCAGATTGAGGAAGAAAGACTGGCTAAAATGAGAAAGAAAGGTCAAGGCTCAAGCTCTAAAGCAGACACCTCTCCAGAGAGACATGAGAAATCCGGTTCACACACCACATCAGAATCACACCACAGTGACACTGCTTCAGATCAAGCTGATAAGTCCTCCAGTTCAGCTACAAAATCAAGTGACGAAGATGATGCTGAGCAAGAACAAACTGAAAGCAGTGATGAACGGGTAAGAGTTTCTGATGATGAAAAAGAACAGTCATCAGAGAATGCAGAAAGTGATGATGAAGAAACAATTCAGAAATCTGAAAATGATGAAAGCAATGATGATGAAGAGGAAAAGAAATCAGATGAGAATGAAAGTGAAAAGAATTCAGAAAATGAGGAAAGTGAACAAGAAATGAATAAAGAAGTGGAGTCGGATGACGACAGCAACACCAAAGTCGACGATTACCAGTTAGTTCCCATTAATGCTCCAACTCACACACATCCTGAACCCTCTACTGAAACACTACCATCACAACAAGAACCATCTGCTTCACAAATTTCAACGGGCGGCCCTGGTGCACTGAAAGTGATCACCAGAACTGTTAACAAGCTTAAGGAGGAACTAGATAAGCAGAAGTTGCAGCTGGAAAAACTCGAAGGTCATAGTATCGATAAAGCCATCAAAGATAAGGTACCAAGAGAAGTCGAAAAGCATATCCGTAACAACCTCCCAGGCACACTAGAAGACCTTGTCAAAAGGAATCTGAAGGAGATTGTATCACAACAGTTACAGACTACTCCAATGACCCTTCTAACTGTGCCAGCTAAGCCAACTATTGATNAGCAGAAGTTGCAGCTGGAAAAACTCGAAGGTCATAGTATCGATAAAGCCATCAAAGATAAGGTACCAAGAGAAGTCGAAAAGCATATCCGTAACAACCTCCCAGGCACACTAGAAGACCTTGTCAAAAGGAATCTGAAGGAGATTGTATCACAACAGTTACAGACTACTCCAATGACCCTTCTAACTGTGCCAGCTAAGCCAACTATTGATGAGATTAAAGGTCAACTCCTGGAAGCAATAGTCAATGACCCGGATGAAGCTGAACTTAGAAAAGCATTGATCAAATCGATGAAGAAAGCCGAACAAAAGGATGACTCTTGCCAACCACCAAAACAGCCAAAAAGACGTCGGGATGACACAGATCCTGATGATCAGCCACATCCAAAGAAAAAACAATCACGTGGTTCTTCATCATCTCGACCACCAACTGGAAAGCAACCTGATAAGGGTAAAAGAATTTCACAAAGGCAGTCTTCGGGTGATGTTCAGATAGATGAAACAGAGGTTCAGACAGAGATGGAAGCACCTGTAGAGGATGTACAGTTTGATGATGTTCCTTTTGAAGAAGTCCAGATACCAATAATAATAATAATACTAATAATAATAATAATACTAATAATAATAATAATAATAATAATAATAATAATAATAATAATAATAATAATAATAATAATAATAATAATAATAATAATAATAATAATAATAATAATAATAATAATAATAATAATAATAATAATAATAATAATAATAATTCTTGACTACATTTAAATAAAAACAACTAATTTGACACGTTGAATACTTAATGTCATGCCTTTTCATTGTCTATATATACAAAACAAAGAGTTTCAAATGGCATCATCATTTTCTCATTTTCCTTTATCAAAATTCAATGGCATCATCATCTTCTTTTTTTTGGGTAAAAGAGATGTTTCACCCTGGTAAAATATATTACACCAAAAACATTGAAGTACAAAGGATGAGGGTGACTCCCTCATCTCAGTCCCTTAGAACACTTACAGACTCTCCTATAGGAATGAAACATCATTCCTATAACCTACAATATAAGGGTGACAAGCCACACTTATAACTAATAATTGAACATTAAACTACAACGAAAATAAAAGAAAAAATAAGTGCAAATCAAGTAGACTCTTGAATCTTCAATTCGTCATAGTAGTCCAAACTTCCATAATCATCTTCATAGTCCCACAAACCATGCTTCAAAAGAATCTGAATTAGAGCACATGTGTGATAACCAGGAGATGAACATTCACAAAGAGGCCAACAGCTCAAAGACAATCCACTAAGTCCCAAGCACCACGTATGACCAAAAAATCAGAACCATACTTGTTTCTTGAAAGACTTGTACTTGCCATCAACCACCATTCGTGTTATAGACCATATCCAAACAGAAAGAACAATACAACCAGGCCTAAAGAATCACGAATACAAATTATAAGGTTTGAAACAAACCCTAACTTCCACGTCAAACAGTACCATCGATCACCATCCATACAAAATCAACAACATTGTTTTGAGAACGATGACAAGGGTTTTGGAACAAGGATCCCTAAACTTGACTTCCAGCAACATAGATAACAAGACCATTAGTAGTATAATAAAGAACACCATGAGCAGCAGGTCTTGGAAACGGCACCACAACTTGACTTACATCAAGACAAACATCTCTCTCATAACCCACAAACATTATAACTAATATCATCATTGAACTTGAACAAAAATTCAATCGACTTCCAAAAAATAACCCACGATCAATAGATCGACTTACATGAATGAATGGATTGGTGAATCCAACTTGCATAACACAAAAAATATTCAGGAACGAACAGCAAACCAATCAGCATAATGAATTAATCAAAACCGAATTATACAAAACCCTAACAAAAGGGATTCGTTCTTGAAGAAGAGATAGGTTTTGATTGATCAGATCGACCCTATATATATAATAAACGCCGACATAAGACTAATAGGTGCGATCCACAAAAGAACCCCAATAGGCGGTTAGGAATAAATCAATGAAATCACTAATCCGAAACCCTAAATCAAAAACGATTTATGGTTTAGGAAACCGCCAAAGAGAAATTAACAAAAGGAATATATGGAACATGTAGCTACAGGATCGATTATAATAATAATAAATCATCCCACAACGCAACACCAATGGCAGACCCTCAAGAAATCGACCCAAGAATGTAAATCTTAAACCCTAATTGTTATTGAATTGAGTTAATCAGAGATCAAAACAATAGAATAATGAAAAAGGAATAAGAATTAGGCATTAGAGAGGAAGAGTCAATCGATCATGAGAGTTTAGGAGGGTCTGCCATGGCTGCCAAAAATTCGCCCACACAAGAGAGAGTTTTAGGGTTTTCAGCATCATCATCTTCTAAAAACGATCAAAAGAAAAAACGTGTTAGAGATTCATCTCCGCCTCCAATGCCAGAAAAATATAAAATTTATTGTCTCACACAAGAAGCTTGGAACATTGGTCATTCTAGTATGTTTGGTTCTGAAGATCATATGATAGATATCCATAACAAAGATATCAAGAGATTTGAAGAACAAAACAAAAATGCTGAAAAGAAGATATCCGAGTATCAAAACAGAATTGGTCAACGTAATACAATGATAGAAGAGCTTCGACAAAAAATAGTGAATATCTACAAACAAATTGAAGATGGAGTATATGTTTCGAAGCCTGAAGACGAATAGAAAATAGTTTATATGTTTCAGCAATTAATAATGAACTTTATTTAAAAGTCTTAATTTACAATGTAATGTTATTATCTTAATATTAATTTATTTATCATTATATTAATCTTCATTTTATGTTCATTTTTGTTTTTAATTTGTAAGAAATAGTGAAGTTTACTTTTTAATAGAAATTTTTGATATTATGTGATATTAATTTTTAAATTATTACCAATAAGATATGATTTTAGTAATAATAAGAATATCACAATAACAGAACAATATATGATATATTATCTTTGTATAACATTCTTCAAAAGGCCCAAGTTTTGGCCATTTTTTTTGCTACTTTCAATCAGAATAGGTAACAATATCACAATAACTAAATAATATTTTAAATATCACAATAACTTTAAAAGTTAGAATATCATAGTAATAACAATAAATGATATTCTCACTCTTAATATTATTATAAGAATAACAATATCATAATACAATTGTTAAACTAATTGACATCTGAATAACTAGTAAATTGATAAAGTATTTTGAATCATCCAAATCAGAATAATAAACTAATTAACATCTGAATAACTAGTAATTGTTAATAGAAATAGTGAACTTTACTTTTGAATATAAATTTTAGATATTATGTGATATTAATTTTTAAATTATTACCAATAAGATATGATTTTAGTAATAGTAAGAATATCACAGTAACAGAACAATATATGATATATTATCTTTGTATAACATTCTTCAAAAGGGCCAAGTTTGGCCCATTTTTTTCCTTAGCCCTTTTACTGTTAACGAATAGTATTCTCAGTCCTATTTTCAATGAGAATAGGTAACAATATCACAATTACTAAATAATATTTTTAATATCACAATAACTTTAAAAGTTAGAATATCAGAGTAATAACAATAAATGATATTCTCACTCTTAATATCATTATAAGAAAAACAATATCATAATACAATTGTTAAACTAATTAACATCTGAATAACTAGTAAATTGATAAAGTATTTTTAATCTCCCAAATAAAAATAATAAATTAAAAAACATATGAATAACTAGTAACTGTTAATAGAAATAGTGTACTTTATTTTTAATATAATTTTTAGATATTATGTGATATTAATTTTTAAATTATTACAAATAAGATATAATTTTAGTAATAGTAAGAATATCACAGTTACAGAAAAATATATGATATATTATCTTTTTATAATTTTCTTCAATAGGTCTCGTTCAAAAAAATTCTTCAAAAGGCCCAAGTTTGGCCCATTTTTTTCCTTAGCCCTTTTACTGTTAACGAATAGTATTCTCATTCCTACTTTCAATCAGTGTTGGGTTATCAAAGTACTGCTTCTCATAAAAGTCAAAGTGCTGCTGAAGAAAGTCAACGTGCTGCTTATTAAAGAACTGCTATGATAAAGGACTATAATGTAAAACGTTTAAGGATTATTATGTAATTCTAGAATGTTCTTTAGATTAGAATTAGTTTACTTGTCATTCAAGTATTGTAAACCGACTAGGGTTTTCCTTATGCCTATAAAAGGATCCCTAGGTTGGCATTAGTGATATACGATTTTTAGAGATACATGCAAAGTTCGTTATTAGAGATATTAGGGTTGTTGGTGAATCTGTGTATGAAAGCAGGTTCAAAGTTTTAATATAATAAAAGTTCTTTGATAATTCTTCTTAGCTTTGTTGAAATAGATTCCGCATACTTAACAGAGTTATTCAGTGTTTCATTGTTAGTAGTTTAGGATTTATCCAAGATTACTAAACCCTTACAAGCTACATAGTTAGTTTGGTCAGAGTATATCGATCCAACAATCAGAATAAGTAACAATATCACAATAACTAAATAATATTTTAAATATCAAAATAACTTTAAAAGTTAGAATATCACAGTAATAACAATAAATGATATTCTCATTCTTAATATCATTATAAGAATAACAATATTATAATACAATTGTTAAAACTAAATAACATCTCAAAAACTATTAAATTGATAAAGTATTTTGAATCATCCAAATCAGAATAATAAACTAAAAAACATATGAATAACTAGTAACTGTTAATAGAAATAGTGAACTTTACTTTTGAATAGAAATTTTAGATATTATGTGATATTAATTTTTAAATTATTACCAATAAGATATAATTTTATTAATAGTATGAATATCACAGTGATAGAACAATATATGATACATTATCTTTGTATAATATTCTTCAAAAGGCATCGTTCAAAAAAATTCTTCAAAAGGTCCAAGTTTGGCCCATTTTTTTCCTTAGCCCTTTTTACTGTTAACGAATAGTATTCTCAATCCTATTTTCAATCAGAATAGGTAACAATATCACAATTACTAAATAATATTTTTAATATCACAATAACTTTAAAAGTTAGAANCTGTTGACGAATTCTAACTCCAAACCTGTAAGTACCGGATGTTTTATTCCTAACTGTTTCAATGCAGGTACAACCACCATCCTGAACACCAGCTTCCACATGCTCATACTTACATCTCAACAAACATCAAAGCTCTCATAAAAGATCGAAGCAACACAAATGTCAAAGATAGATTCCATGCCAAAAGAATCTACAAACGTGACAAAGACAAATTATCTTAAGTGCAACACTGTCTAAAGAAGGATTCTACGTCAACATAAAGAATCTTCACATATGAAAAGAGAGCTTCACAAATATGAAAGTTTCAAACGTCAAAAGTGTATGAGCATGTCGGAATGATGCAGATCCACTGGATTCTAAGAGAGTGACGAATGGCAGAATACTACATCATGTGATCACTATCTCATCATCAACAACAAAGAACACCCATTCTATCTGGGGAAGATTGTAAAGAACAAAGAACGATGAATCATTCCTACATAATCATTTTTGAAGACGTCCAAAGCTATGAATGCTACAACTAAAGTGCAAAGACAGAAGACGTCAAGCAACCTCAAATGACCGTGACTAACATCACTTCTTCAACAACCAATCCTTAGGGGGAGATTCTTAGAACCTAAGTTTATCAACGTTTCATCAACTCTCGGTTATTTCTGTCATTGTAATAGGTTGCTAAGTTATTTATGTTATTTATGTTTAAGTGTAAGTCCATTACATGTCCAATGGGCCACAAGCCCATACGTTTAGAAAAGGAAGGAGAAAGGGAATGTTGCCCTAGCTCCTCTCCTATAAATAGGACCTCCATGTAATCCTTACACTTGTTGGTTATTTCAATATCATAAGGAAACTCTTGCACTTTTATTCTTCATATTTGATCTAATCAACCAAACTCCATTTCTCATCTCATTTCTATCAAATCTATACTTGTGTTTACAATATGGTGACCTAACAAAAATTCTTCAAAAGGCCCAAGTTTGACCCATTTTTTTCCTTAGCCCTTTTACTGTTAACGAATAGTATTCTCATTCCAACTTTCAATCAGAATAAGTAACAATATCAGAATAACTAAATAATATTTTAAATATCAAAATAACTTTAAAAGTTAGAATATCACAGTAATAACAATAAATGACATTCTCACTCTTAATATCATTATAAGAATAACAATATTATAATACAATTGTTAAAACTAATTAACATCTCTATAACTATTAAATTGATAAAGTATTTTGAATCATCCAAATCAGAATAATAAACTAAAAAACATATGAATAACTAGTAACTGTTAATAGAAATAGTGAACTTTACTTTTGAATAGAAATTTTAGATATTATTTGATATTAATTTTTAAATTATTACCAATAAGATATAATTTTATTAATAGTAAGAATATCGCAGTGACAGAACAATATATGATATATTATCTTTGTATAATATTCTTCAAAAGGCCTCGTTCAAAAAAATTCTTAAAAAAGCCCAAGTTTGGCCCATTTTTTTCTAGCCCTTTTTACTGTTAACGAATAGTATTCTCAATCCTATTTTCAATCATAATAGGTAACAATATCACAATTACTAAATAATATTTTTAATATCACAATAACTTTAAAAGTTAGAATATCATAGTAATAACAATAAATGATATTCTCACTCTTAATATCATTATAAGAATAACAATATCATAATACAATTGTTAAACTAATTAACATCTGAATAACTAGTAAATTGATAAAGTATTTTGAATCTCCCAAATAAAAATAATAAATTAAAAAACATATGAATAACTAGTAACTGTTAATAGAAATAGTGAACTTTATTTTTGAATATAATTTTTAGATATTATATGATATTAATTTTTAAATTATTACAAATAAGATATAATTTTAGTAATAGTAAGAATATCACAGTGACAGAACAATATATGATATATTATCTTTGTATAAGATTCTTCAAAAGGCCTCGTTCAAAAAATTCTTCAAAAGGCCCAAGTTTGTCCCATTTTTTTCCTTAGCCCTTTTACTGTTAACGAATAGTATTTTCATTCCCACATTCAATCAGAATAACTAACAATATCACAATAACTAAATAATATTTTAAATATCACAATAACTTTAAAATTTAGAATATCACAGTAATAACAATAAATGATATTCTCACTCTTAATATCATTATAAGAATAACAATATCATAATACAATTGTTAAAACTAATTAATATCTCAATAACTATTAAATTGATAAAATATTTTGAATCATTCAAATCAGAATAATAAATTAAAAAAACATATGAATAACTAGTAACTGTTAATAGAAATAGTGAACTTTATTTTTGAATATAATTTTTAGATATTATGTGATATTAATTTTTAAATTATTACAAATAAGATCTAATTTTAGTAATAGTAAGAATATCACAGTAACAGAAAAATATATGATATATTATCTTTGTATAATATTCTTCAAAAGGCATCGTTCAAAAAAATTCTTCAAAAGGCCCAAGTTTGGCTCATTTTTTTCCTTGGCCCTTTTTACTGTTAACGAATAGTATTCTCAATCCTATTTTCAATCAGAATAGGTAACAATATCACAATTACTAAATAATATTTTTAATATCATAATAACTTTAAAAGTTAGAATATCAGAGTAATAACAATAAATGATATTCTCACTCTTAATATCATTATAAGAATAACAATATCATAATACAATTGTTAAACTAATTAACATCTGAATAACTAGTAAATTGATAAAGTATTTTGAATCTCCCAAATAAAAATAATAAATTAAAAAATATATGAATAACTAGTAACTGTTAATAGAAATAGTGAACTTTATTTTTGAATATAATTTTTAGATATTATGTGATATTAATTTTTAAATTATTACAAATAAGATCTTATTTTAGTAATAGTAAGAATATCACAGTAACAGAAAAATATATGATATATTATCTTTGTATAATATTCTTCAAAAGGCATCGTTCAAAAAAATTCTTCAAAAGGCCCAAGTTTGGCCCATTTTTTCCTTAGCCCTTTTTACTGTTAACGAATAGTATTCTCAATCCTATTTTCAATCAGAATAGGTAACAATATCACAATTACTAAATAATATTTTTAATATCACAATAACTTTAAAAGTTAGAATATCAGAGTAATAACAATAAATGATATTCTCACTCTTAATATCATTATAAGAATAACAATATCATAATACAATTGTTAAAACTAATTAATATCTCAATAACTATTAAATTGATAAAATATTTTGAATCATTCAAATCAGAATAATAAATTAAAAAACATATGAATAACTAGTAACTGTTAATAGAAATAGTGAACTTTATTTTTGAATATAATTTTTAGATATTATGTGATATTAATTTTTAAATTATTACAAATAAGATATAATTTTAGTAATAGTAAGAATATCACAGTAACAGAAAAATATATGATATATTATGTTTTTATAATTTTATTCAAAAGGTCTCGTTCAAAAAAATTCTTCAAAAGGCCCAAGTTTGGCCCATTTTTTTCCTTAGCCCTTTTACTGTTAACGAATAGTATTCTCATTCCCACTTTCAATCAGAATAACTAACAATATCACAATAACTAAATAATATTTTAAATATCACAATAACTTTAAAATTTAGAATATCACAGTAATAAGTCTAATAACAATAAATGATATTCTCACTCTTAATATCATTATAAGAATAACAATATCATAATACAATTGTTAAAACTAATTAACATCTCAATAACTATTAAATTGATAAAATATTTTGAATCATCCAAATCAGAATAATAAATTAAAAAACATATGAATAACTAGTAACTGTTAATAGAAATAGTGAACTTTACTTTTGAATAGAAATTTTAGATATTATGTGATATTAATTTTTAAATTATTACCAATAAGATATAATTTTATTAATAGTAAGAATATCACAGTGACAGAACAATATATGATATATTTTCTTTGTATAATATTTTTCAAAAGGCATCGTTCAAAAAAATTCTTCAAAAGGCCCAAGTTTGGCCCATTTTTTTCCTTAGCCCTTTTTACTGTTAACGAATAGTATTCTCAATCCTATTTTCAATCAGAATAGGTAACAATATCACAATTACTAAATAATATTTTTAATATCACAATAACTTTAAAAGTTAGAATACCAGAGTAATAACTTTTAGGACCTAAGTTTATGGTCCTAACACGTAAATGGAACGACATTTACGGGATTACATTAGTTATCCTATTTAGCCAAAACACAAGAACTTGTTACGTAATATTCCAATAGTTGTTATGTGTTAGGCTATATTAACCCTCCTAGACTTCACTAGGAGGGTGAGACTTTGTGTTATTTTCCCTTTCATTTTCATTATCAATAAAACACCTAGTTTCCCTTCTCTCTCTCTACTTTCTCTCACTAACCATGGAGGTCATCTTCTTCCATGTTACCCGACCTCCCGAATCCATAAATCAACAATAAAACTACGATCCAACAAGTGGTATCAGAGCCAAGGTTATTACTTTGTTGATTTGTGGTGTTATCTTGTCAAAAGTTGTCACCTTTATACTGTTTGAACCGGGGTCCGTACCATTTTTTCTATCATTTTTCTTTGGTTTAACAGTTTCATGGTTTCAAAATGGTCATAAAAGTCTCTACCTTTCACTATCTGTTTCATATATCAGTTTTTTTTGTGTACTTTTTAAGTCCAAATAATAGATATATGTTAACTACTACATCAACTTTTTATGACTTTTGAACCATACCGTGAAGATTTTTGTGGTCAAATATTGGTCCGAAATGTTATCATTTTTTGGTCTTAATATGGTCAGAAGCGTGGTCTTAAAAGCTTAAACTCATCGGAATCTGGGTTACAAAGGCTGGTCAGAAAAACTCATCGGAAAAATCATCGGAAACTGGAAAATATTCGCCGGAATCTGGTCGGAATCTCTTGTACAAGAGATTCTCGATAAGTGCTATTTTTCGAGAAAACTAAACCCTAAACTGTCGAGATAATTTTTCTCGATAACTAAAGATTTCGAAAACTTCAACCATTTTTCTCGATAAGTCTCATTTTCTCGATAAAAGATCTCGATAAAAATTTTTCTCGATAAGTTGCAAATTATCGAGAAATTTTTTTCGAAAAGTGGCCTAATGAAAAAGAGAAGAGTAGATGAAGAGATGCAGACTCGACCATTGACTACAACCAAAATNGCTATTTTTCGAGAAAACTAAACCCTAAACTGTCGAGATAATTTTTCTCGATAACTAAAGATTTCGAAAACTTCAACCATTTTTCTCGATAAGTCTCATTTTCTCGATAAAAGATCTCGATAAAAATTTTTCTCGATAAGTTGCAAATTATCGAGAAATTTTTTTCGAAAAGTGGCCTAATGAAAAAGAGAAGAGTAGATGAAGAGATGCAGACTCGACCATTGACTACAACCAAAATACTTCAAGACTCAACATGACCTCAGCTTTTAACATCATCAGTCCATGGCCAAAGAAAAAGAAAAGAAAGTAATGAAAACCGACCCGACAACATCTATTCTAAACCCAACAACATCAACAGCCAACAACAATCTCACTTCATCACCTCACAGTTACAACACAAAGACTCGACTTAAATGAAGATAATTACTAGATCTCAGCCTATCTCTTTCGTAATATTCAAAGTCATACCACGACTTTTCAAGAGTCAACCACACGAAAGAAAGATAAGTCATCACTGATCATTTTTGAAGTCTTTGCTTCAATGTATATCCGAACAAAAAGAGAAGAATGATAACTATAAAGTTATTATCTTTTCTTGGGTTCGTTCTAAAACACAAACAAAACAATTACATATGGTGATCCTACCAGACTCGAAAACGTGCAGCAACAGTAGTAAAAGGTCACAGTATGATTGTTCTTGTGTTTGAGAGTATCGGCTGTGTTGGTGAGCGCTGACTGCAAAACAAGAGATGAGATTGGTTATTTTTTTCAGAGTTTGGTGAGAGGAAATGAAATGATGGGGGCGCACATTTTTTGTGTGAGAGATTATTAGGGCAAAGTTAGGTTAAATGGTTATTTATATCTGTGACATTAGGGTTGATTGGGTTTTATCATTTTACTGGACCGGCAATATTAGTACTGGGTATTTCATTTCACTTGCATTGGGCTTTAAATTTGGATGTGGGCTGAAACGACTTACTGGACTGGACCCTTGAACTGATCGATAATGATTACTGATTTGGGCCACAATGTTGTATCAATATTGGGATTAACAAGGTTATTAATATCAAATGTATTTTAATACATTGAGTTAATATTTAATATAACGTTTGGCGAAAATGTGTGGTATTTTGGTTACTACAAATTTTCACGGGGATACATTTTTTTTGACAAGATCGGGAAACCATTATCGGATTCACTTAAACCGTCAAAAGGCTAGAGTAGAGCATTTAACCGCAAGATGTGACTACGGCGATAATTTTTTATTATTTATTTGAGACTGAAGTGAAATCTCACGGGTGCGTGTACTTAGTATCTCAAGATATCAGGGTTGGTTGGATGAAGATTCTTCGAGATCCTTGTTTGAGCTTTTGTCCGTACAAATGACAGAGACTTGAGTTGTCTAGCTTTACCTGATGTAAGGAGTTACGTTGTTGTGCTCACAGAGTATAGCTATCACTTTAAGGAGTTACGTTGTAGTGCTCAGTGTCACACAAAGTTGTGGATACTCAAGAGGTGATGTACATCTAATACTTGATGGTGCTATAGTATAGAGTACTTAGGGATTCGATGGTGGACGAACTCTCTACGCCGCTCTTAGTCATACATTAGTGCAAGTTTAAGTCACAAGTTCGGGCTATTTTACTTCGCTCTCAAGTTCATAATATTGAGTTTTCTCCATCAGTAGTCACTACAAAAAGCCGTCAGAACGATAATGGGGTTGGTAAAGAGTTGGTTGAGAGAAGTATAAAAGAGTATAGATGTTTATCAGCAGTTGATTCTCATGGGGCTAATTATGGTACTTCACATCTGTTTGGTTAATTGGACATATGGGGTTACGCTGCCTCCGATTCTCATCATTAACATAGTGTGTATGCTTCTGATTTCGAAGAAGACATCGTGGGGGAAGATAGAGAGGGTGTTCTTTGAGGTTGCTTGACTTCTTTGCGAAAACCCTCTTCTTTCACGAGTTTTTGCAAACAGGGGGAAGAAATGAGACGGTCAGTGGTTCAAACGTCTTACTTTGGTGTAATCGTCTCAACTTTCACGGGTTGTTTTGTGTGAAGTTACCTACATATGATGTTTTAACCGCATTATGATGCCTCATACACGGTCATATTATCGAGTATTCGTGTAAACACAGGTAATTATTATTCCGATAGACCGCAACAATCAAGGAGAAGAAGTAATATTTCATCTTTCGTGGTTTGTTTGGTATGAAGCATCTACATACGTGAGAAGATCTTGCTGATTTCTTGCATGTTACCCCCGAACGGA
>LBNU01012293.1:11142-30364 GCA_014162995.1 Artemisia annua
GAACGAATGAACATGAATCCATAACAATAAAATTAACATACATATTAGTATTTGTTTGAGTCAAATGCTTGTATCGAGTCATAATGAATTTTTGCAGGAATTCCAGGAAGTAAGATCTAGTTTTTTCCAGATTTTTTCCGGAAACTTAACATGAGAATTCTGTCAGATCATTCTGACGGCGTCAGGCATAACACCTGACGGCGTTAGGTTAAAATTTTCTGCAATTTTTGAAAGTTTTGTATTTCTTCCGGAAACATTAAAAGTTTTGTCAAATCTTTAACTTATAATCTCCAGGAATTCTGCAAAATATTAATTCCACAAGCATTATATCCTATTATGTAGATTTTACCGCCGATTTTATGCGAGGTTGGCCTTTATCTTTTTCAGGTTAACAGGATATTTTGGACAAGAAGACGTCTATTATTTTGGAAGGGAAGCTTTGAGCGTTCGTTTTTCTTGGAAGAAGATCTAACCATGTTACCTCATTATCCACATCAAACGATTCAGGGGAGTATTTGATTTCATTCTTTCATCTTATTTACTTTTACATCTTGTATTTGAACATTGGGGACAATGTTCAGTTTAAGTGTAAAGGGGGTAAATGAAGGCACCGTTGAGAATACACTTATGTTTGATGTTTTGCTTTGTTTGATAGTAAATTTGTAATAAAACCAAGAGAAATATTTGTTAGGGTAATTTTAACGCCAATTTAAAATTTTTTACAACATCTAGAAGTGAAACCTTGATCTTAATGAGCGTCTCATGGATAGGAAATTGTATGACTAACACAAAACCGTACCACTAACAAATTTTCCACCCCAAATATGTGAGGTTCGCCCCTAGAATTGGTAGGAAAAGCACCCATCTTTGGTGCTATGATGTGAGTACCGGTAGCATTTAGATTCTAGAACTTGCGTTAGGACCATCTCAAATCCACAAGTGAGACTACATTCGTGTAGTTAAGATTTACTACATGATAAGAGGCATTAGGATAAACCCATTGTTTTACACCCGTATTTTTGTTATAATTACATTGACTTCATTGGTCAAGTAATTCTCCCACACCCTTTGCGTTGTATCCATTTTTGGTACACGATACCCCTAGTACACCCCTCCAAGCCTATCCTTTCGTTTCGACCTTTGAGCATCTTACTCAAAGTGAGAATTTGTTACACCCCACTAAATGTACACCCAAATCGCCTTAGCCTACCTTGTATGCACCCACCTTTGGTGCATTATTGTGAAAACATTTGTTAAACCCTTAGTTAATTATCTAGTCAATTACATGGTTACTAAGTTAAGTCATATCCTTGTACATATTGTTTTGGGACGATTGGGACTCATGGGTAAAGTACTAGTGTAATGGAGTAATGGGGAAGAACAACATTATTACCCCCATATGTGCTAAACATTTTAAAAGTACTCCAAGTTTTTCAATTATCTTAATTCGAGTCATTAGAATAGTAATTGTAAAGTTATGTAAAGATTCAAGTGTAAGGGGAATGCAACTCCCCTATGATGTATTATTTTGGATGGTAGGGCAAGAGTGTATGAAAAAAAAATCGAAAAATCAAGAAAAATAAAAAAAAATATGAAAAAGAAAAGAGAAAAACATACGGACTACCATCCCGTTTCCTTTTATGTTTCTTTTTAGTTTTTGTTATTTCATTTTTAGTTTAAGATTGAGTCGAGTCTTGACTTAAGCAACGATGTAGAGTGCATGTATTTGATAATGATAATTAACTTGCCACCATTAAAATACCCCTTATTCCAACCAAACCGTGTTTATCATATCCCTACACCTTACGTAACAACCCTTTGGAAAGCCCTCTTTGATAGTTTATCTTAGGTGCTTGCGCCTAGTGGAGGAGTAATTGATCCTCTCCCAAGCCTATGGTAATCTATTTGCTATGACAGGTAGTGAGTGTTATTTTCCGTTTTCATTTATGAGACATTATTCTATGACATTTGAGAGATGAGAGAATCCAAACACTATTTGTGAGGTGCTAGTGTATGATTTCTGTGCATGTTATGATTAGGATCTAACAACTATTTGTTGTAATTACTTTTATATTTGTGTTAAACGATCCCTAACTCATATTTTGATTGGAATAAAAGCTCATTTGCTTGAGGACAAGCAAATCCCAAGTGTAAGGGTATTTGATGAGACGAAAAGTGTTATGCTTTTAGGGGGTCATTTAAGCCCTAATTCGTATAAATGTGATCAAATATTGCCCTAAATCGTTCCTTTTGTCATTTTAGGTACTTTTGAGAGGAATTCTTGAAAACATGCATATTTGGGCGTTTTTGGAGCATTAAAGTGAAGAAAACGACAAAGTCTCAAAAGAAGCTGGAATTGCTACCTGACGGCGTCAGAGCCACAACGTGACGCCGTCATCAAACGTTGACAAAGGAGTGAAAACCAATTTTCAAATGACGGGCTAGAAAAAATTTGGAGATTTACACCTGACGCCGTCAGGTGTTAATAGATGTAGGCCCTCAGGTTATAATTTAAAGAGTGATGGCCCAGAAGAAATTAAAGGGTGACGGCGTCAGAAATGGATCTAGGCCATCCGAGAAACCTTATGGCGGCGGCCTGACGGCGTCAGACCCTATAACCTGACGCCGTCAGAGTGTAAAAGTCTATATATAGTTTTCTATTTTTCATTCATTAGTGTGGAACTTTGTGGAGAACTTTTGGCACCAAACCCCTAGATGAATTTTCTATACTTTTTAGGGTTTCCAACCCTTGGAACCCTCATGCTTAATTAAAGATAAGTCTTCACTTCAATTCAATCAATATGTCTATGTGTTGGTTGATTATCTCTTTTACTTGTCTTTTAATTAACATGCTAGGCTAAATTCTCTTGTGTTTGCTTACCCCTAGAATTGGTAGGAAAAGCACCCATCTTTGGTGCTATGATGTGAGTACCGGTAGCGTTTAGATTCTAGAACTTGCGTTAGGACCATCTCAAATCCACAAGTGAGACTACATTCGTGTAGTTAAGATTTACTACATGATAAGAGGCATTAGGATTAACCCATTGTTTTACACCCGTATTTTTGTTATAATTACATTGACTTCATTGGTCACGTAATTCTCCCACACCCTTTGCGTTGCATCCATTTTTGGTACACGATACCCCTAGTACACCCCTCCGAGCCTATCCTTTCATTTCGATCTTTGAGCATCTTACTCAAAGTGAGAATTTGTTTACACCCCACTAAATGTACACTCAAATCGCCTTAGCCTACCTTGTATGCACCCACCTTTGGTGCATTATTGTGAAAACATTTGTTAAACCCTTAGTTAATTATCTAGTCAATTACATGGTTGCTAAGTTAAGTCATATCCTTGTACATATTGTTTTGGGACGATTGGGACTCATGGGTAAAGTACTAGTGTAATGGAGTAATGGGGAAGAACAACATTATTACCCCCATATGTGCTAAATATTTTAAAAGTACTCCAAGTTTTTCAATTATCTTAATTCGAGTCATTAGAATAGTAATTGTAAAGTTATGTAAAGATTCAAGTGTAAGGGGAATGCAACTCCCCTATGATGTATTATTTTGGATGGTAGGGCAAGAGTGTATGAAAAAAAAAATCGAAAAATCAAGAAAAATATAAAAAAATATGAAAAAGAAAAGAGAAAAACATACGGACTACCATCCCGTTTCCTTTTATGTTTCTTTTTAGTTTTTATTTCATTTTTAGTTTAAGTTTGAGTCGAGTCTTGACTTAAGCAACGATGTAGAGTGCATGTATTTGATCATGATAATTAACTTGCCACCATTAAAATACCCCTTATTCCAACCAAACCGTGTTTATCATATCCCTACACCTTATGTTACAACCCTTTGGAAAGCCCTCTTTGATAGTTTATCTTAGGTGCTTACGCCTAGTGGAGGAGTAATTGATCCTCTCCCAAGCCTATGGTAATCTATTTGCTATGACAGGTAGTGAGTGTTATTTTCCGTTTTCATTTATGAGACATTATTCTATGACATATGAGAGATGAGAGATTCCAAACACTATTTGTGAGGTACTAGTGTATGATTTCCGTGCTTGTTATGATTAGGGTCTAACAACTATTTGTTGTAATTACTTTTATATTTGTGTTAAATGACCCCTAACTCATATTTTGATTGGAATAAAAGCTCATTTGCTTGAGGACAGGCAAATCCCAAGTGTAAGGGTATTTGATGAGACGAAAAGTGTTATGCTTTTAGGGGGTCATTTAAGCCCTAATTCGTATAAATGTGATCAAATATTGCCCTAAATCGTTCCTTTTGTCATTTTAGGTACTTTTAAGAGGAATTTTGGAAAACATGCATATTTGGGCGTTTTTGGAGCATTAAAGTGAAGAAAACGACAAAGTCTCAAAAGAAGCTGGAATTGCTACCTGACGGCGTCAGAGTCACAACGTGACGCCGTCAGCAAACGTTGACAAAGGAGTGAAAACCAATTTTCAAATTACGGGCTAGAAAAAATTTGGAGATTTACACCTGACTCCGTCAAGTGTTAATAGATGTAGGCCCTCAGGTTATAATTTAAAGAGTGATGGCCCAGAAGAAATTAAAGGGTGACGGCGTCAGAAATGGATCTAGGCCATCCGAGAAACCTTATGGCGGCGGGCTGATGGCGTCAGACCCTATAACCTGACGCCGTTAGACTGTAAAAGTCTATATATAGTTTTCTATTTTTCATTCATTAGTGTGGAACTTTGTGGAGAACTTTTGGCACCAAACCCTAGATGAATTTTCTGTACTTTTTAGGGTTTCCAACCCTTGAAACCCTCATGCTTAATTAAAGATAAGTCTTCACTTCAATTCAATCAATATGTCTATGTGTTGGTTGATTATCTCTTTTACTTGTCTTTTAATTAACATGCTAGGCTAAATTCTCTTTGTGTTTGCNAGGAAAGCCACACCTAAACAAATTCCTCAAGATGAACCATCAGCTTCATCGTCAGAAACAGAAACTGAATCCGAATTCGGTTCTGAGTCAGATGACGAGGAAGATTTTGAAAGAAGAACCAAAGCAAAGGATGATGAAGAGGAGTTTCCTGGACTCGAACTTGCTAAACAAATAAGCAAGGAAACTTCTCAAAAGGAACACAAGAAAGGTATAGGGATCACCATTAATGAACCTAGTGGTGATATTCGTGATGAAGAACAAGTAGATGAACCAGCTGCGGTACCACTGGTAGACAAGCGCAAACTCAAAAGCATCATTGTCGATACCAGAGCAGAACAAAAGCAGCAAGAGATAGAATTTAAAGAAGCTGCACTTCTAAGTCTCCATCATCCACAACCTCATCAAACACTGCTCAATCTTCAAGCACATGAGGGTGGCTCAAGCAGCACTGTAGCTCATCCTTCCTCATAGACTGAAACCGAACAACGCTATCGAGAAGGGAACATTATAATGAAGGACGCTACAGAGGAAGATGTTGAGAAAGAGCCGACTGAGCTCATCACACCAAAATTCATTGCTCAAGTTCAAAGATAAGAGGAAATTAAGAGGAAGGCAAAAGAGGAGACGGAAAGATTACTTCGTGGCGATGATGAAGACGAAGAATCCTTTGACACTGACAAACTCATCAACTCTCCTCCTCAATCACCTTCAAAGGATCCACCGATTCCCACAGGCACACCTCCAAGGGATCCTTCACCTCCTCCATCAGAACCTGACCATGAATCATCTTCATCATCAACACATCATTCATCTCCACCACCAACAAATAAAACATCAAAAAGAAAATCAATCATGAAGAAAAAGGGAAGCTCATCATCACTCACAACATCACAGAAGATTAAGCAAGTTGTTGCTATGGCAAGGAAGAAGCAGAAGGGCACACAGTCAAATGATGGAGATCTACAAGACCAAGTTCAAAAGCTTGCAAAACAGGTCACAACATTGACTACTCAAGTCAAAGATCTCCCAGACTCAACGGGATTGGTTGAAAAGCTACTTCAAGCTGATATGAGCAGCATGATCAAGGAATACACCAAAGAATACCTTACCGACAATCTTGCTGCAATTGCTCAACCAGTAGTGTCCGAACTTCTTGAGCCGATTCGCACAAAGTTGAGCACTAGGATTAAGCATAGCATCGAACAAATGCTTCAGTCTACACCCTTTTATCTTCGCACCAACAAGGCTCCACCTGCACCAACAAAACTCTCAACCGAACAACTACAAGCCCTGTTAGCAGCAAAACTCAGAGACAAAACAAAAAAAACTCATGAAGAATCAACAATGTTTGAGGCACTTCAAACCATTGCCTCAAAAGAATCATGCAAGGAAGCTGCTGGCAAACACAAAAGACCAAGGAAGGATGATGATCCTGATTCTAATCTCAAAAGCAAGAAGTCAAAAACTTCAAAAGGACCATCGTCGTCTCAAAAGCTACAGCAGACTTCCAAGGCTCCACCAACAAAGCAACATGCACCGGCATCTGGCTCCGGTCCAACTCAGTCAGAAGAACCATTCATGCTTCAACCAGCTGACACTCAGGAAGAACCCGTATCACCTGCTCCCGAATCACCAACACCTGAATTTCAAGCTGGTCCATCATCAACAACAAAGACCAAAGAGAAAAGGAAGTCTACAAAGTCAAAGAAGAAGAAGAAGAAGTCTACTCCTTTCTCATGGTTAGATGTGGAAGAAGCTCCCAAATCTGATTGGTTCACCGATATGATGAAAGCACAACCACCACTTGAAGCCGATGAACCACTGCATGGGAATACTTTGCAGATTACTCAAAGTATCATGACGGGACTTCAAGTTGAAAGGTTGACCAAAGCTGAACTGAAAAGGATCAATCGTGAAGCAATGGACTTTCTGAAGAAAAGATCGGGGAACAAAGTTGAACTCGAATACCACATGGAGAACATTGCCTACGCATTATCTGGCACATTTAACTGGCTCAACCCTGGATCCAACATCGACACTGAAAAGAAAGACAAGACTCCTTACTTCACAGACTGGACAAAACCATTGCCTCTTCTAGGCTTTCCAGAGAAACCTAAGATCTCATACCGACACTTCTTCAACAACGACCTCCGATACCTTCAACACGCACATGAGACCTCCAAGGAACGATATGCATCTTCACTGACGATTTCTGTTCCAGCTGCCAGATACGAACTACCTGACATTGAAGAGACTGCACCAATTTTCAGCAAATCAGTTGCCACTTACAACAAGGAAGCTCTTCTCGGTATTCAACACTGGCTTGAGAAACAAAAACTTGGCTACACCCACAGACTACATCTTACATCAAGTGAGAATGTGAAGCACCTGCTTCGTATCGTCGCAATCATGGAGATCCTGGAAGATAGAAGATTCAACTACACTTTCATGAAAGAAATCATCGTCAAGAGAATAGATGAGAAGCAGTACAAGTTTTTTAAAGTAGACTTCCCAGATCTGAACCTGAATGACATCGAAGATATGTATTTGCTAAAGGTTCAAGGAAAGCTGCTCAACTTCCCAAAGGAAACACAATACAACTTCATCGCATCTCTACTTCTCTACATCAGACGGGTAATAGTTCAAGAAAGAGTAGAGGATCTTCAGCTGGGTGTCAAAAGCTATCAGAACGACATCAATCTCAATAAACCTCAACTCACATTTCCTGGAATTCAAGGATCATCACAGTATACTCTCGTGCAACAACCGTCATTTGGAATCATCTACCTCAACAAGAAGAATCAGCTTCGTCTAATGAGGTTCGATGAAATTCCGAAGTTTTGTGATGAGACACTTCAAAGAGTTGGTGAAGGGTTGGCAGAAAGATTGGATGATGAGAAGAAGAGGTTAAAAGAGGGTCGAGAAACTAGGTGGATAGCAAATGGACGCAAAATGATTCGTAACTTTGTCTACACAATTGAAGAAAGGCTGTACCATCGTCAGCAGATCAGGAGGTTGGAAAGCTACATCGGTGTTCGACCTTCATTTTCGGTCTTGACATTCAGACGACCTGATCCACAGTTCACAGACTTTGATGCTTAGCCTAATGATGAACTTCAGCTCCCATTCTTCTGGTACCAAAATTTCAATATTTTTCATTTATATTGATTGATTTGTAATTACTACGGCTTGTGCACACATAACAGTATGCAACCCGCACTTAGTACTTAAAGGACCCTGTGGTACGCATCAGTGCCACAATCCTCATATAAGGAGCGAAAGCTTCTTACTTTTGAGTAGAATTCATAAACTTTTCATGATTTTTACAATTCTACTCAAAAGACAAATATTTAACCTCAATGAGTTGTCACTTGTGGAGGGGGAGTACTTGATTCAAACATCATTCTAAAATCTTAAAGTCTTGATTGGTTTCTCCCTATAAGACTCAAAATGGCATATTTTAATCAAAGGTTTACAAAAACAACATTTGATATGCTATTTTTGAGGGGGAGAAGATGAAAAGTGATTAAAATATGATGTCAAAAGTTTATCTTGTGCGAGCTAGACTCAGAATTGACCCACGAATTGATGAAATAACTAATGTTAGTATTCGAAAGGATCTATCCGAGTAGAAAGTACCATTTCCAGAAACTCTTTTTAGACGTTTAATTTGACGGGTCTAACTTCCTTTTAGGAATGTTAACAACTTCAAGTTAGTTATTAGGGCTAGTTATCACCTAAAAACTGATAATGTATCCCTTTAACTAAGCAACGTAAACGTGTCCCTCGGGTACATGTCTATTAAGAGTGGATCAATTCAAAAGTGCCAACTCTTCCCGCATATGCAAATTTCTGAAAATATTCACAAGCATATGTGAAGGGGGAGTATTTCAAAAGAAATCTAAAACCTCAAAGTGTTAACAAAAATCTTTATACTCTTAAGCACTTTGAGAGATTTTCAAAGATTTGGTTCAAAGGCATCAATAGGATAGTTATGGAGTTACAAGGTGACTAAGGATAGGAATAACCGTCCTATGATCCGCCTAAACCGGAGGGATCTACCCAAGGACATCACCAATAGTTAGAAATTAGAAGTCCTTAGGTATGATATGAAAAAAGGAGAAAGGAATGAAAGGAGAAAGAAGGGGTTGAAGAATTAAAAAGAAAGTGAAAGAAAAGGGTGAAAAGAAATAGCCCTCCATATATTCAACCTTAGGGCAGACACCGGGTTCAATTCATATGCTACTGGATGTTGCTAAGGCAACACCGGTATTAAAGATTAAGACGTCATGGATCCCGTGACGCAATGCACTAAACCTTCTTAGCCACTCAGGCATCTCTCAAAAGATGTTTGTTTCATTCTCACGGGGAACCAGTGTATCTATCAATCGTCTATTAGAGATGGTTGATATTGAAACAGGAGGCCCTCTGCTCCATGCCTCCGCATAGGAAACCAAACATGCACTTATCGAGTCTAGAGCCACGAGATAACATAAAAGATCTCTTAGGAACACATAACATTTCTACACTAAGTGTCTTACATCATTGGACACTAAGTGTATATTATCGAGTCCTTCACAGATCTTAGCAATCTGCCTTGAACATTTATGAGGGATTTATTTATGTATTTCTCGAATGATTGAACGGAAATCCTGCCAGGGTCAACATCAAACAGCCCTGACAGCAGGTCACTTCGGTGATTCCTTGTGGATTACGCTTAGTGCTTACGATGGTTCCAAACGGTCTACAGTCATGGGGTGATCTCCAGCGACCCACCTAATCGTGGGTGTACTTATATATGTCTGTGTAAGCCCTCTAGGGGGTATCCAATTAGGAATGGCCTTGGTAAGGATTAGAAGGAGTCTTCACACTATGCTGTTGACGAATTCTAACTCCAAACATGTAAGTACCGGATGTATTATTGCTAACTGTTTCAATGCAGGTACAACCACCATCTTGAACACCAGCCTCCACATGCTCATACTTGCATCTCTACAACTATGAAAGCTCTCATGTAAGATCGAAGCAACATTTAAGTCAAAGATAGATTCTATGCCAAAAGAATCTTCAAAGTAATAAGACAACGATCTAAAGCAAAGCAACGTCTAAAGAAGGATTCTAGGTCAACACTAAGAATCTTCATTAATGGAAAGAGAGCTTCACACGGATGAAAGTTTCAAACGTCAAAGATGTATGAGCATGTCGGAAAGACGCAGATCCACTGGAGTCTAAGAGAGTGACGAATGGCAGATTACCACATCATTTACTCATTTCCACATCATCAATGACAAAGAACAAAGAACGATGAATCATCTCAACTTAACAATTTTTTGAAGACGTCTAAAGCCATGAAAGTCTACAATTAAAGATAAAGACAATGTTAGGATCATAGGTTATTCAACTATTCAGTCAAGTCATCGTCATTTCGCAGTAAGTTAATAGGCCTAGATTATCATTATTAGCTACGTTATTTTTACTCGTATGGGTTTATGTTTAAGTTTAATAATTGATGCTCCAATGGGCCTTGAAAGCGCCACGACTTAAAGGATAGGGAAGGAAGGGAGTGTGCCTATCCCTACTCCTATAAAATATGGACATCATGTAGTCTCATTACATTTTGTTGGTTAATTCATATCTTTAGGAAATCTTGATTCTTTCATCTGGTTCATATTGGATCTTAATCAACCACAGTCGTAATGTCTCATCTCATTTCTCTTATAAGACTTATCTGTGTTTACTTAAAAATGGGTGACCTAACAAGTGTATCAATAGAGAAGAAGGTGTAGTTTATTTTTTTTGTGTTATACGCTCAAAAACAAGGTTTGTCTCTTAGATTAAAAATTTTCAACCTTTCTTGCTTCTTTTGTGTTTTTATCACATATTTGATTACAAACTTGTGTTTGAAAACACAAACAAACAACAAAGTTTCAAAATTTTGGGTTTTTTTTAAGATTCGTACAACTTGTACTAATTTATCGAAATTATATAATTTTTGTTAAAAAGTTTCAAGTTTCAACTTTCATTAAGATTCATCATTTTTAATGCTAGTTGTACAAGATTTGGATTGAAACTTGTTTTAGGCTTGCTTTTTCACAAAGAAAAATCTACGTTTTGGGGCATTTATCGAGAACCTCTAAAACCCCAATTTATCGAGAACTCTAAACCCCATTTTAATCGAGAAACATTAAGCCCACTCTTTTATCGAGAACTTCATTTTTACATTTTTTAAGTGTTTTGTTGCTTACATCCAGTTGCTTTTTTCTCTGTAAGATGAAACACTTTGACATATTGGTTTTCGTTATTGTATAATCTTCGAAACTTTGGTAGTGTTTCCGAAATGACTCCTAATCGAGAACATCACTGGTTTAATCGATCAAAATCCTTGGTTTTCGAAATCTTGTGATTTAATCAAAAAAAATTTCATCAGCCAAAACAAANCGAAGCAACATTTAAGTCAAAGATAGATTCTATGCCAAAAGAATCTTCAAAGTAATAAGACAACGATCTAAAGCAAAGCAACGTCTAAAGAAGGATTCTAGGTCAACACTAAGAATCTTCATTAATGGAAAGAGAGCTTCACACGGATGAAAGTTTCAAACGTCAAAGATGTATGAGCATGTCGGAAAGACGCAGATCCACTGGAGTCTAAGAGAGTGACGAATGGCAGATTACCACATCATTTACTCATTTCCACATCATCAATGACAAAGAACAAAGAACGATGAATCATCTCAACTTAACAATTTTTTGAAGACGTCTAAAGCCATGAAAGTCTACAATTAAAGATAAAGACAATGACGTCAAGCAACCTCAAATGACCGTGACGAACATCTCTCCTTCATAACCGATCCTTAGGGGGAGATTGTTAGGATCTAAGTTTATCAACATTTATCAAGTCTCGGTTATTTCAGTACATGTAATAGGTTGCTAGTCTATTTATATTATTCATCTTATAAGTGTAAGTCCACTAAGTATCCAATGGGCCTTTGAAGCCCACGACTTAGAGAAATAGGGAGGAAGGGAGTGTCGCCCTATTCCTCACCTATAAATAGAAGCTTATGTAAACTCATACAATTGTTGGTTATTTCAACATCATAAGGAAACTCTTGCTCTTTATCTTTCTTATTTGATCTAATCAACCAAACTCTATTTTTCATCTTATTTCAATCATTATCAATACTTGTGTTTACAATATGGTGACCTAACACCCATCTTTGAAGATCATTAGAAACCCACAATTCTTACATGTATAGTTCATCTCAAGTGGGGGGATATATTTTATTTCTTGTATTGTTATTAAAAAAAATGTGAAATTCAGTATGTAGATAGTTTATCTTTGGTGCAACCTTGTATAGCACCGTATTTTGAGCTTTGAAAGAATTAGTATCGAAGAGGCCACTTCGGTCACATATAAAGAATGAAGTTGTTGATTCTTAATCGCCAACATGAAGACCAAATGTGGTTCCCATCATGATGTCCGCTAATGGCACACACTTGTTATATGATCCAATTTTTGCATTTTGAAGCTTGATTATTGTGCATCCCATGTCCTATCCTACCCTTTAGTTCTAAATCATGCTTAGGTAAGGGATTTGAGCAGTCATTGGTACCATTGCCTTTGTCGCTTTGCCGTATTATGTTAGTAACAACACCACACCCATAGCCTTATATATGTTCACCCAATATTGCCTTTAAAAATTGTTTCGACCTTCGCTCTAGTGGTAGAGATTTGTAACCACCAAGCTTATGATAGAATACATTCTATGTCTGTGCTTTGAGTGATCACCCCGAAATTAACACTTAGATTAGGAGAGAGAGAGCATGAGTGTTTGTTCCCATTTCATGAGGTGTTCGGCTTTGTATGACATTTCGTAAAATTTCATGTCATTTATTCTAATAGTATATTATTCAACTATTTTATATTTTTTTAAAATTAACTTCGTCGGGAGTTCTCCGTGTACGTTCAATTCCTTCAACCATGATTATACTATGTCCATTCTACACTTTCTATGCACCATTGTTTCCTTACAATCGTATTTTAAAAGTCATAATTCACTTTTTCCATTTTTACGTAAACCTTACACCTTTTTACGTTTTACGCGATTTAAATTCACGTTTTAAGGTTTTAACATCGTTTAAACCCTCCGATGAACTCACCACTCATCTAAATTACTAAAATAGTTTATGATAACAAGTTTTAATATTTTTGAAAGTCATATCATTTATTACTACCCGGTACTACGTTACGCGCTTTAAAACCCTACGTTTTAATTACCGGGAGCACCATACACTTAAGCCATTCATATATAAGCCTTAAAACTCACTAACTCCCCCTCCTACTCTTGTTTGTAACACCATATAATCACCCCCACACTTTTCCAATATGAGGACAAGTGTTACTCCACTTTAGCCATCCATATATAAGCCTTAAAACTCACACATAGAGTATATCACCAAGTATTTCACTCAAAAATCTGCTCTCTCCTTGTTAATTTCGTGGCTTCTCAAGCATAAAATACACCATCGTGTTTTGATCTATATTAAAGAGTTGGTGCAAGATTGGAGGTCCATGTGTTCTAGTTAATTCTTGGTTCTTTACTTCCTCAAAGACTTCTCTTCAAGGGTTTTTATTTGGTGATTTTCTAAAGACTTTCAAGAGGGATAAGGGCTGTGATTTTCAAGTATTAACAAATGGTTTGGTGGTTAAAAAAAATTGGTTGTCATGGGTTAAAGAAAGGTACAAGATTTGATGGGTTAACATAGGTTTAGTGTCTTGTTCTTGTTGTTCCTTCTTGTTCTTCAAATTTTGTAAGGATACAAATCACTTCCATTTTCATTTCACCTCTGTAACTTTATTATATCTTGATGTATTTGAATAGTATATAAGTTATTATGCTTGGTTAGGCTTGGTACATAGCTTAGAACACTATAAAAACAGTAAAGGACTAGACATGCAACTGTGATTCTGAATCAGGGGCAAAAACATAATTAACTGCACTAATCAGTAAACATTGGGCCTAAACTAAATATAAGTAGTTGTAGGTATATGTCTTGTGGTCATTTTCCCGGGTGGTGTATGCCGTGACGACACCCGATGATTAAAATAAAAATGTATTCGTGAAACATGTCGTATTCTGAGTAACAAATTTGTACCCCATAAAAGTCATATTTTCTCTATATAACCAACAGTTTCTCAAAACATTAAAGTTGTAGATAACACCTTAACTTAAACGTGGCCGCAAACTGGAGATTAATCGGACTTGTAGCACTCTAGCTATCGCATTTTTCGTGGGACTGTTGTGATGTTAAAATTTTCAGAACTGTGTAGTAATGGTAAACTAATAGTTTTAATAATGTTAAATAAATTTTGACTTTGTGGGACCCACAAAACTAGTTAGTACAGGTGAATACCTTTCCAAGGATATAAGGAACTTAATTTTTCGACATACGGTTTAAGAGTAACGGATTTTCTAAGTTGCACAAGTTATAAAAATTCTAACAGCTTTGACATTAAAAAGGTATAAAAAGGTTAACACTTATGTAATTGGACCAAATTGTAATACAGATAATTATTTAGAAATTATGTACCAAGCATAATTAAGATCATAATTTATATAGTATATAGCCATATTGCATCAATAATTATTTTAAACTAAGACACACGCGTATATGTATATATTTAGGTTGCTCGTAGAACTTTCGCGGCTCATTCCTCACTTACTTGTTCCTTGCTATTCTCTTTGCTCACGGTGAGTTCATAGCCACGCCTTTACTTATTTCAATTGTTTTATAAACCTTGCGAGGGGGATACATGCTAGTTTTACAAACTGAATACAAGTACTTTTTGGTATGCTTGACCCGATTACATGATTATAGACATTGAGTACCTTTGCCATCAAAGTCCCTAATTTCATGAACCGTTAATTACGTGAGTAAACGCTAATATTATAGATATACATATTTGGCCAGGCAGGCCTGTTCGGGTGAGTAGCGCTCACTTGGAGCCTTTATTATCAAACGGACATATAATATTTAGAATTGAGGTAATGGCAATGAATACCTTATGCGAGGCAACTTAAACTTGGTCAAGGTCGGTGTCATGAGCTCGATGCTATAATCTTATTTTCTGACTTGTATATGCATTACATCGTAGCTCATCGTATTTTAAACTTGAAATCTTGTATTCAACTTATTACTTATTAAACTCTGTGAATTCACTCAACCTTTGTGTTAACTTTTTAGCATGTATTTTCTCAGGTCCGTTAGTGGCTTAAGCTTGGATGGGCGTCGCAAAGAAATGGATCTCTACTTGATGGCTCATGTTTAATAAAATTTTCATTCGATAATGACTTAAACTTTTAAATTTATGTTTTTCTAAACTTATGTTAAATTTTTCGAACCTCAACTCTGATAAATTATCGAATTTGAAGTTTTAAAAACGACTTTGTTTTAAAGTTGTTTATTATACTTATACTATGTGACTAATAAATAGCACCCCATGTTGTATTACGCTACGTTACTAAAATGGGGGTGTTATAGATTGGTACTAGAGCATAAATTATAGTGAACTAGGTCTTTTTGTTTTAAAAACCTAGACTATAATCATTTACTTTCCAAAATCCTGAGCATCCATCATCTTGTCCGATATCCATGCGCGCCTAATCCTGAATTTCCTTTTACTCCCTCGAGTATATCTTAATTATATTAAGGATAATTATAGGAGCATTATAATTATTTCTTAACTCGTCTGATAAACCGCGAAAGTATCACTCTTATATATATAACATTTTGGTGCACTAAACTTCCTTGTTGTATTTTATGCTATTCATGTGCATTGTGAATTTCCATCCGGAAATTTATACACATCTTCGAGTGCACCGTTACTATACATATACTTATAGTGAATATTACTATATGTACTTAAGATAATTTATTTTTTTTCCTCCGACTATCCTGCTTGTTCCTGAAGCATCGCTATTTTTCTTAGTAAAGTTCTCCAAGTAAATACTAAACTCTATAAACATTGTGAGTTACACGATGGTATTTCTCAGACATTGTATGCTATTACAATGGTCTCTCTTATTTCTAAGACATTGTATGTGATTACAATGGTCTCTCTTATTTATCAGACATTGTATGCGATTACAATGGTCTCTCATATTTGTTCGACGTTGTATGCGATTACAATGGTCTCTCTTATTTATCTGGCATTGTATGTGATTACAATGGTCTCTCTTATTTATCCGACATTGTATGTGATTACAATGGTCTCTAAACTCTTTCATCACCATATGTTATATAATTTCATATAACATCGAAACCTGTTACAATTTATCAATTTCTATTGGTTGTCTTACTCCCCGTGAACTCATGTTTTCTGAGCATTTCTGCTTACTTTCCAAAGCACCACTATTGATACTACATATATAAAGATTATTTATATACATTTAGTTTACTCTCAACTACTTATCGATATAAATGTTTTACCGATTCTTACCTTTTATATGCTCAGCCTCCAGGGTATCATGTCAAACCCTACTTCTCCCAATTATGTATCTATTTCACCAAAATTACTAAACTGTTATATATACTCATTTATCTTATGATCCCCTAAATCTTTTTCATACGTTGTGGTTGACACATTAGTCTCAATTATTTTCCCAAAAATCGTCAATGATGACATGATCTTTAAAACTTTTCATGACCTTATACAACATTATTTCACTACCATTTTATAAACAACTCTGTTATTATCATATAAACTATCTTTCGCTGTATTACAAATGTCCAAAGAATTACCTTACTAATACCTTGTAAACGAATAATCAGACTTACTATCAACTTATGAACTGTTTTGTTAGTCTCATATATTTGTAAGCACCTTACAAACAGTCTTGCCATTAACTTAACTATTTTACTATCGCTTTATAAACCATTCGATCAATTACCTCGTAAAACTAGTTTACTACCATCTTCTAAACCATTTTCGCTAAAATCTTAATACACGTCTTGCCACCCTTTTGCAAACTACTTTACCATCATCTTATAAACTAAATCACTAATATACTACTATTACATAAACTGTTTGGACTAGTTCCAAATAAACTATTTTGTTATCATCTTACAAATAATTTGATCAATTACCTTATACCAAAATTTTCACCATCCTATAAACCATTTTGTTACTTTCTTACAAATAACAATACCCTTGTCTTATTAACTAAAAATACTGATCTACTATTACCTCTTGGACTATTTGGTTATTATTTTATTAATTGTCATTTTCTTATAAATTTATTGACCGATTCTATGTTGTCACTTAAAACTTCTTTTAACAAGTTCTTCTCTACAAAAGCTAAAGTTCAGCAACTTTCTCTACATTCATCAAGTTCTCTTCTGAAACCTTCATTGTTAAAGGTGCGTGATTCTAGCCCAATGTGGACTGATTTAGAACTGCTTAAAACTTCTTTTTCTGCGCATATTTTTCTTATTCGCTTGTGTTACACACTCACACTACTTACGTATGATTGATTCTTACGTATGTACAAACTTATATCACTCTTTGTATATAAAATACTTATGCAAACTCCATACTTGCCAACAATCGACATATCACGATATAACTAAGTTAAGTATTTGAAAATTTTATCGAACCTCAGTTAAATATAGTCTAGTCACCTATATTTAACCTAGGGACAGTGGAACATAGTCTGACTACCTATGTTTGACTTAGATTTTTCAAATACTGGGAATAGTTATATATGGGTTATGTCTAATTGTTCTTCTACTTGATTTTCGAGAATCACAAAATTTTTATGTGAGTATAAAAATTCAGCGGTATTCATACGATCGAGTACAACAACTAAACAAATCCTCACTCTATCTTTATCGCGTATAGTCAATCTTACTCTGCACGGTATTTCTAGACGACGAGAATCGAACCGCGTCATTAGTTATTCTAGAATTCATTCCTTACGAGTATCCTCATCTTTTCGCAAGTGAACCGTCAGGAAATAAAGCGAGTTAAGCCCCGGAATGGAGCTCTCTTAAGGGGTACGTGATGTGAAATTTCATAAAATTTCATGTCATTTATTCTAATAGCTTATTATTCAACTATTTTATATTTTTTTAATAATTAACTTCGTCTGGAGTTATCCGTGTACGTTCAATTCATTCAACCACGATTATACTATGTCCAGTCTATACATTCTATGCACCATTGTTTCCTTACAATCGTGTTTTAAAAGTCATAATTCACTTTTTCCATTTTTACGTAAACCATGCACCTTTTTACGTTTTACGCAATTTAAATTCACATTTTAAGGTTCTAACATCGTTTAAACCCTCCGATGAACTCACCACTCATCTAAATTACTAAAATAGTTTATGATAACAAGTTTTAATATTTTTATATGTCATATGATTTATTACTACCCGGTACTACGCTACGCGCTTTAAAAACCCTACGTTTTAATTACCGAGAACACCATACACTACATAATACCTTCTTTAACCAAATTAATAGATAAAAATCTGCACTAACTCCCCCTCCTACTCTTGTTTGTACCACCATATAATCACCCCCACACTTGTCCAATATGAGGACAAGTGTTACTCCACTTTAGCCATCCATATATAAGCCTTAAAACTCACACATAGAGTATATCACCAAGTATTCCACTAAAAAATCTGCTCTCTCCTTGTTAATTTCGTGGCTTCTCAAGCATAAAACACACCATCGTGTTTTGATCTTGTTAGCATTAAAAATATTTATAGAAAGTGATGGTCGTTCTCATCGTTTAAATTTAGTGTGTCGTGTAGGTAGAAATAGTTAATGGGCGTTTGGGCTAGTTAATCTAATATGTTATAAGCATTATTAGAAAAGTATTGTAATGTTATGTAAAAGTCCATGTCCAAGTCCAATCCCATCAAAGCCTTTAGGGCATCCACGAATTGTACTATAAATACACCTCAAACTCTCATTTGAGGTGTGTGCTTGTATGTGTTTTATGCGTGTTTTTCTTTAATATAAGTTCTATTCCATACGCCTCATAGTATACATCAAGTCACCATCTTTCTCATCTCTTTTCTACATATTATACGTGATTTAGATTGATAAAGTTGTGATCTTTTCATAATAACAAGTGGTATCATTCGCCAAACAATGATTTAGGAGGAATTTGAGTTTGTGGTTTACGTATTTTTTAAGCTTTTCTACACGTTTTTCTCTAAAAAGTTTGCAAATTTCTTGTTCTTTTTGTGTTTTTAACACTTTTTTGCTTACAAACTAGTGTTATAAAC